>VUQG01019284.1:0-13063 GCA_015106755.1 Etia nguti | reverse complement strand
GGGAAAAAAAAAAAAAAAAAAAAAAAAAAAAAAAAAAAAGTCAAATCTGAGAAAAAAAAAGGCCTCAATATCAAAGTATCAAAACTAACACGTGACCACAGCCACTTTTAATACACAAAAATGTCACTATTAATAAATCAAAAACACACACACACAAAAAAGAAGATTATTTTAAATTAGGTTTATTTTTCTATAACAAAATGAAAAATTCATTTTTCATATAGCATTGGTACACAAAAAGAATGGAACACATGAAAGCATTGTTTTCTTGTACCACATTAGACATGCTCTAGATCCACCAAGGCTGTTTTTCTTCGTTGAAATTGCAACCTATTCAGCTATTAGAAAAAAACAAAACAAAAAGTAAAATGAAACGAGCACAACCACAAATAATATCAGTATTCAATCAGACAACAAAGGAATAGGAAAAATACATATTTCTCCTTGCACGACTCTCACAATGGCAGCCCATCACAGGGACCAGCACACTAGATTAGTTACCCATACCTGCTGTGAAGACGTAGTTGCCCTTTGTTCCGCTTGCGTCAGCCGTCTCTGGAGACGACTCGTCTTCTCTTGATACTCCGCTAGCTGCCTCTTATACTGCACAAAACATGTATCAATTAGTTACACATGGAGTAAAACACAAATGTCTCAGTGTGAAACCTTTTGCTTTTTTTAAGTACTAAAGTACCAAGGAACATATGGTGGAATTATCATTTTCCATTACCGCAGACATACTTGTTTTCAGGCTGCTGTTCACAGATGCAGGCTTTGCATTTTAAAAATATGCAAAATCTTGACAACATCATTGCAATTCATTTGTTTCTGAACAAACCCAAGCTGTTTCAGTTCATGGTACATTCTTTAAATTTTTACTAAGCACAAGACATATTATTCTTGCTGCATCTGTACATTATGTGAGAAAAACTGCTCTCAACCATTAGGTTTGAGCTCATATGATGAAAGCAACTTCTACAACATAAACTCCTAGAACTTCTAGAATCACTGAGTTCTTAAAGAGCGCTGACATTTTTCTTAGCAGCTACAAAGGCCTGACATGTGCAGAGGCTAACACCTATTAACAGGCTTAAAGAAAAAGAAGAAGTCATTCACATATAATACAAGAATTATTTGAGAAATGGCCAGTTTCATTTTGCTCTTACAATAATCTCTAGCACACGTGTGCGTTTTGTGTGTCGCTCAAACCTCAGAAATTGTGTCATGGTCAGTTTGAAGCTGCGCCTCCAGCTCACGTGAACGCTGCTTCTGTCGATTCAGCTCTGCCCTAAAATGAACATTTTAAAAAGACACGAGTCCAACCATCTGTCAGTGAGGGCCAAGTCAACTTTTGTTTCAGCCTGTATCCAAATCTTTGGTGCCCCAATTTATCTGTTACTTAAACTTTGTTTCACTGTTACAGATAAAACCGAATAAAGTCGTTCAGGTAAAGTCTCAGACTGAGAATAATTCTTTACATTTAATTAAAAGTTTTTATTTCATTTTATAGACTGCTGTATTAAATATTTCTTTTTCCAATTTCATTCTTTTCATTTTTTAAAACAACCCACTGTTTCAAATTTTTCTACACCAGAGGCAGCCAGAGATACAGGCAAAGTATGCTGCGTAAGGTGAAAGGGACAGCTGCACACCGATGTTTCGAAACCAACTTTAGCTCAGTTATTGAGTTTCGACCTGCCCATTTGGCCCATTTATCAGCGTGGTCAATAGTGGCACCAGCAATGACCTACAGTTCATGGAAGCAATTAAGGTACTCAAGCTCCCATCTGAGTCATAACTCTGCCAATGCTGAACACAAAGAATGCACATTGTTTTAAATTCACCATGACTTATACCTCACAGGATGTTACACCTGTGTTTGTTTCTCTCACGTTTTAAGCAGATTTACTGCCATTTATCAAATAGTTGCTTGCAAATACCTTTTAAAATATTCTTTAGTGACACAGGAATTCTGTAACAGATGTCAGTACATCTATATAAAAGTGGAAGAATACCTAATTTTTGTAAAATGTAAACCATGCTAATATGTAAACAAATATAGGCAATATACCTCAACACCCTAAAGCATTATGGGAACTAATCACTTTAGTTTTGTGTGAGGAAGGAAGGAGTGTCAGGCAACAACTCCTGAGGTGCACAAGCACATAGTAATTACCCAGTAAAGTCACACTCACAGTTGTCAGAGTAGAAGAGTTTGAAGTTAGTCATGTGAAAAAAGGTTTCACAGGGATACACAGTCCTAGAAGTGTCCATAGAAGAGGCTTTCTTCTGGCAACCTTTACAAACAATCACTACTTTTTCAGTCTATTTCTAATTATATTCTCATGAACTTTAACATGTGTCATGCTAACTAGGGCCTGCAGAGTCTGAGATGTAGCTATTGGGTTATTTTTTATTTTTATTTATTTTATTTTATTTTTTTTACAATTTTTCTGATGGTCTGAGCCCAGGTGAACTTGCCAAGGCATCCACTCCTTGGAAGATTGTGGTATTGTGTTCAGGCACACCTGACCACCAACCTGACCAAATGTCTGCTTTTATAGAGGTGGTCACACTTGCTGATCAGTTAATCAAGTGTACTTGACACCAAGCACCTGGCTGCTATTTCCCATTTAACTCCTATTGAATCAGTAAGCGTACTTGGTTTTGCACAGGACTGGACAGAGTCCTGTAATAAGTCTTTCTTTCTTGTAAGTCATCTGGCATTTCAATTGTGAAGTTGTAATCCTTTAGTTCAAAAGCACTTTTCTTTTTGTATTTCTGTCCTTACATTAGTTATCCTAAAAATACAGTTTCAAAAGTCTTACTTAAGGGTTGTGATTTTAGTCTCAAATGCATGGACCAGGTTCTTGGCCTCTTCCTTCCATCGCTGTGTACTTTTCTGCTGAGCTGTCAGAAGACGAGTGAGATCAGCGCTAGAACTTCGACTGCTTTCCTCCAGCTCCCTCACTCGTGCATCCAGTTCTTGCTCCTTTAAGCTGTACTCTAGCTCCATCTTAGAAACCTGAAGGGATGAGGTTATAAAGTTTCAATTTCTTTTTAAATGGCCAAATAAATGATGTAATGGTACATTATCAATTGTGTGTAAACCCTGTTATATGCTATATATCTATCCATTCTTATACTGACAAAGGCCTTTCAGAAGTTAATCAAAAATATAACACTTTATTTAAAGGACCATTTCACAGATTTTACACAGGCCTCGGAAATTATCCCGGACAATTTCATAAGGCTAGAAAAACTTTTAATTAATTAACTCTTGATTTTTTTTTCTTAAATGTGGTCATTTATTAGGCAGGGTTGCAATTTGCTACTATTATAATTAGAATGCATTAGGGGAACTTCAAGACCCATAGGAAGCCCAAATTTCCCAAATTTGGATTATTCTTTATCGATTCCCATCCTTCCCATTTACCTGTTGCTTGGCCTTATTCTGGACCTGCAGGGTAGCTTTGCGCAAGTCATCCATCTCCTTGCGGAGCTGAAAGTTCTCCTGCTGCAGTTGCAGCCGCTCCTCGCTGACATCGATGCAGTCATTGCGGGCTGAAGCCAGAGAGCTCTGCAGGCGTCGCACTTCTTCCTGGCATCGTGACAGCTCCTCGCTATACCTACGGATGGATGATTGGAAGAAATAATGAGCAAAGTAAAAGCAGGGCACTAAACCTGATGCACAGAATACTTACAGATCAAATAACGAAGAGTAAACCTATAGTGCACTTACTCCATCTCCATTTTTTTAAGTTTGTTCTGCGTGCTTTGCAGAGTGAGACTTATGTCTTCCTTCTGCCTCTCAGCATCTAGACACCTCTGATGAAGGGCATCAATCTTCCTGAACTCTGGCTCTGCCCTGCCCTCCTTATATACCTGACATGAAACACAGCAGACTATTAAAATGATCAGCGGTGTCTCAGCACATTCACAAAACCACATAACCAAACATTATCAAAACACCGGAACAGGTTTTTGCAGTGCCTTTCTTGCATTTCCCCTGATAAATTCAGATACCTTCTCCAGTTCCTCCTCTACAGCTTTTCTCTCTCGCAGTGACCTTTCAATCTGAGACTCTTTATCTGAACACTCCTAGACAGAGTCAGAAAGAAGAGGAGACAGGAAAAAAATGTTGGTAGGAGACAGAAATGAGTGGACAGGTAGACGCTATAAAAGGATTTAGGGTGATTTTGAAATGAGTTTGCCCTCTTAGTTGGACAATTTCTTACCAGCTGCAGTGCAGACAGCTCCTCTGCCATACGGTGGATTTGAACATTGCACTGTTTGCGAACATTTGCCACCTGTTAAAAGATAAAGCCACAAAGCTCAAATATGGGGAGTTTAGCCCCTTTGCTTTTCCTTCCCCTTAGACTGACTTTTAATGGTCACAAAAAGGCTTAACTTCTGAACTTAACCATCTGAGTTAAGTGCAGATATAAGTAAGGAAAAGCAGTCTGTGTTTAGACTTTTGCTTTGACTACCCCTATTTTAACTTTTTCCACAGCATATTCGGTAACTGAAGGAAGAAGTGGCAATGCATGAACAATAAATTCATATAAATTAGCACAATGAAATCAAACTAGAGTAAAATGCAGTAGATTGAAACCATAAAAAGTCAAGATGAAAATAAACATCAAGCAGCAACGTGGGAATGTATTTACCGACTTGATTTATGTATATATGAAACAACAGATAACAATGAGACAAAGGTCATAAAACAAAGAGAAAAAACGATAACTATAGCAACCAGAAATGGAGCAATCGCTGTAAATTCTTAATTACACTTTATAGTGTTGGCGCTGCTATGATATTATGTGCTTTACTTGTAATTCAGTGAATATATGGTAAATCTTGCCTTGCGATCACAACAGCTACAAAGGCAGTGTAGTGAGTTCTTGGACCGCAGCTACCTTGAAAAATATGTCGTCCTCAAAAATGTCCTTGAGGTAGTTATTGCTAAAGTACAGGGTGGGCCATTTATATAAATACACCGTAATAACATGGGAATGGTTGGTGATATTAAACTGTCCTCAGTGACAAAATTACCTGTAAGCTAGGTAAGCAAAGGCATGATAAAGGCAAAGCCCCATTATTTGGAAAAAGTCTAAAAGCATCAACATTTAATCTCTAGAATATCATCCCATGTTGAGGGCCAGCAAGAGACTAAGATGACAGCTAGTGCTTCAGTCATACCATTCTACATTAATAGGATTAAACAGTTGAAGGCCTTGATGAAAAAGTCCCATTAACAGAGCATTAATCACCATGTCTCCAGGGTTACACAGGGTAAAAGAGCAGGGCTTTGCTTTCAGCTTAGTGCCTCATATGTTTAAAAAAAAAAAAAGTATGGCTAACCACAAGGTACAGTTGGAGGTTGCACTTCTCCTTGTAAAACTAATTATGAATCAAAAACTTTACTCAAATTACATGAGTGTATTTTTAGGAGAAGCATTCATTTGGCCATTTAGTAACCGTGTACCTCTTTCCTGGTGCGGACTGCAGCATCAGAGATCAACTGCTTGATTGCTTCCTTTGTCTTTTCCAACTCTTTTGTCTTCTGCTTCTCTCTTAACAGGGCCTGAAGTGAAAAGTAAAGGCAGATACAGATAGGCAATTGAGAAGAGATCTGAAAACTATTTAGAAGATGCAGTTGAATATGTCAAAAAGACGACTCGGCCGTTTAAAAAGAATGTGATAAAAAACTGAAAGATCCAAAGTAACTGCATTTACCTGGTCTTTGTGCAATGTGGCGTCTTCGGCCACTTGAACGCTCTCTCTAACTTTGGACAGGGCTTCATACTTCTCCTCTTCGAGAATGGTGCAACGTGCCCGGAGTTCCCCCACCTTTCGCTCCCACACAGTTTGTTCTCTACGAACTGCCTCTGCCTCCTGTGATGCAGCTTTTAGCCTGCGATTGCAGAAAAGACATAATACCCAGCAGCAGAAAGAAAGTCAGAAAACTACTGCTTGACCCCATAAACACTGAAGCACTGATGTAAAATTCCACGACTGTCTATTAGATCAATACGCTGGCAGTGCTTTCCTAATCTCAAGCACTGTTCCATCTTAGCTGACAGCCAGCAAGTGAAAGCCAACAGTTTAACATGGGCTGACCTAGTCTCCAGCTGGCTCAAGGCTGCCTGAAGCTGCTGCAGTCGTCTGTCTGCTGCGTGTTCACGGCCCCGTGCTTCAGCCATGTCCTCTTCCTAAACACATATGCATACAGTTAGGTCCAGAGGTTTGGGACAAGGACACTTTTTTGGGGAATTTTGCCCCTGTCCAAAACGATCAAGATGTGACTGAATTACACTTTAGTAAAGTCATTGGATAAACTAACAATTTTAAATAAAAAAAAAGACTGGAGTGTTTTTAGTACTTGAATGAAAATCATTTGCAGTTAATGACCGTCTGAAGTCAATATCCATGGACATTATCAAATGCTGCATTTCCTCCCTTGAGATGCTCTGCTAGGCCCTTGCTGCAGCTGCCCTCAGTTTGTGTTATTTTCTCCTTTTAGTTTTGTCATCAGTAACTTTGTTGGGTTGAGATCAAGTGACTGACTAGGCCACTGAAGAACACTCAATTTTTGTTACTTTCGCAGTATGCTTTGTATGATTATCCATTAGCACAGTGAAGCACCATCCGGAAAGAGGGTTTTACTGTACGTTCAACGCTGTATCAGCAATAACAGCAACCCTAACTGACTTGTGATCTACGGTGTTTGACAGATGCTTCTGCTCATGAGGCGTTTTTTTTTTTTTTTTTCCTACACCATACTTTACTCTTCCATCATTCTGGCGCAAGTTAATCTTAGTTTCATCTGTCTAAACATTATTTTCAGAACCTAGCAGGCTCTTTTAAATGTTTTCTTAGCCTAATGTGGGCTTCCTACACTTTAGTGTAACCAGTTGTCTGCAGCTTATTGTAAACCCTCTGTATTTACTGTCTTCCTCTTGATCGTAGACTTTGACAGTGACATGCCTATGTATCTCCTTGAGAATCCTCTTGACTTGGTTAGATGTTATTCTTCAAGTTCAACAGTTGGAATTAACTTATTTTTTCCATGTAATAATCAGGGAACAGACTTTTGTGCAACTATATATAAAATTGTCAGTAATTCCTAAACAGTTATTACAGCACTTTTTTTTTTTAAGCCTTCAATTAAAGCTGAAAGTCTGCAGCATTTGATTTAAAATTTAAAATCAAAGCAAAGACACACTGTCTAAATGTAGAGCCATAACTGTATCTGTCTATCAAAATAGAGTCGTAAGAATGCAGGAATCTAATTTCAGATTATTAAAACAAGCTGACATTTTTTTCGGCCAACCTACAGTTATATGTTGAAGAAAAAAAAGAAAAAATTCCAGCTTTAGTTTGAGGGATCAAGCAAAAAAACAAAAACTATGCAGAGGGCAATATTTTCAGCATCTCAATTATAACTGAACAAATCAAGAGTCCTTTCATGGTGCTGAAACAAGTAAAGTATTGGTCTTTTTTCATGAATATTCATGAATTAGGCAAATATATGTATTTATATTTTCTTTTTTTCTAACCCGTCTCTGCATCTGTTCCTGGAGATTCTGCAACAGCTTGGTCATTTCATCCACTTTGGCTGTGGCTGTCCTCAATTCAGCTTTGGCTTGCCTACATAAGGACAGAGAAAGGAGAAAAAAGAAAAAACACAAATTAACTGTCATCTAGAATTTATAGCAGCCTTTCTGGATTACTGAAACTGAAATGTATATTTTCACAATTAAAAAAACAAGACAAAGCAAACCCCCTCATTTTCTTCATTTTTGCTAAAGGTTAGTTGAAAAGATGTCTTTTTGGCAAATATCAAGCTTACAGCTTAAAACGTACATTTAAACTTTAAGACTTAAAAAAGACTCAGGGGTAGAGATGTCGTGTTATGGGACACTTTGAGACTTTTACTTCACACTGCTCTTCCTAAAATATAACCTCTATCATTTATGAAACAACTTCAATTTACACAAAGTTACAGGACATGGGAGCAGGTGATCTTCAGTCCAGCGTAGCATGTTGTGTAGTAGTGTTACGCACTAACAGAACATGGCCTCTGACGGCAGCCAGTAGCCTGTTACCTGAGCTGGCTGTGTAGCTCCTCCATCTCTGTGCTCTGCTCTGTCACTGTCTTCAGGAACTGCTGGTTTGTCTGCGTGTGGCAAGAGAGACACGACTGCCATTTGTGTGGCATGATTGCAAACACAGCTCCAACATTAACAACATCCAAATCAACCTTGTCTCTAATACATTTTTCAGTGTCCTTTTACATTAAACCCCGAGGTGTCTCTGTCAGTGACTACTACAAAGCCAGTCACTCTCCGTGCTGTGAAAGAAACAGGCTGCTTGCATGAACAGTCAGAGGGGGACAGCCTAAAGCTTGCCTTCCCATTAAAAATGCATTAGAGGGATATAGTATTACTATACAATCTCTTCATACAGTGTATTGTGACCAAGCACCTGGCATGTGTGTATGTGTGTTCATATGTTTTTGTGTGAATAAAAATATCCACAATATGTTGTACTCCTTAATCTCCGAGCAAGGTTAAGCTCAAATACAGGTCAGTCGTGTCTCTAAATAAATAAATAAATAATCTCTAGTGCTGAATTATCTGTGACTGTAGCATAGAGAGAGAGCGACAGAGGGAGAGGAGAGAGTACGACTTAAAAAGAATCTAGTTAGAGGATTACCAGGTGAGCTGACAGTCAATTATACAACCTGACAGTTCTGGGTGACTACAGGAGTGATTTAGAAAACCAATTCGTTTAGTTAAAAGATTAATTATTAGAGCAGGGTCAATTTCAGAGAAGTGCATAACATTTCAATACCGTGGCTAATTGGGAGGCAGCAATTTAACACACTTTTAATTAACCGTCACTTACCGATTCCAGTTTCTGATTGGCTGCTTGGAGTTTGTATGTGTGCTGCTGAAAGTGAACAAGCTGATCCTGTGATGAAAAAAGGGGCAAGTTAACTAACAGTAATTACCTCATCCTTCTATCCCACATTAACTAAGGCCAAAGTGCTCTAATTAACTTGATTTCAATGATAATAGCTCCATCTAGCGGTAAGAGGTTATTGTTCTAATCAAGTTCTGGCTTTGCATGTTCATTTCGGAATACTGAACCTTGAGCTGCTGTCTCTGAGAGTCATGGATTTGTACTTCAGAGGTTGTCTTCTGGTAGACCTGCTGGAGGCGGTCCAGCTCCTGGGCTGTGGTCTGCCACAGTTCCATGGCCTGAATCCGCTCCTGAACACATACAGCAAACAATATCCACCCACATTTTGACACACAGTTAACTTCCTTACTAGGAGTTGGAAGAAGAATACCAAACATTGTTCTGCATTCACAAGAGATCATTACTCCAGACACAAAAAACAACTCTTCTCCTCAAAGACAAATAATGGTTTCTAAATAACGTGTGTTGCATCTTGTTAGCAGGATAACAAATCACCACGGATTCCAAAAAAATGACCTGGGTTTTGTTCAGAATTATTAAAAAGTGCAATGACAGCTTCATATAAGAATGTGTGGAGCTGCTCGGAAAGGCTTTGCTTTCTTCAGTTATTAGCCCAAACGTGTGAACTCACTACTCAAAAAGAATTATGTATCGTTTCCCAATGTTGCACATGTAAAAAAAATAAAATAAAAATAATACACAGACGGTACAAATGTTTAGCTGTCAGAAAGCAATTCTGACAAAGCTAGAGTGGCTGTTTCCTTGTGCTCTCCACTGAATCCACAGAGATCAAAATAATATTGATCGTCTGATCTAACTTCCAGGCACGATGAATGTTCACAGCATCCAGCTAAATTCCAGCTGCACTTCAGCTCAGCCAAGGGCCTGTTGCGATTTTATTGTCCATACAAAATAAACATACCCATTAATACATTTCAGCTTCACAAACATTAAAAATTTATTCTGATTGCTACTTAACAAAAAAAAGAAAAAGCTTTATTATTATCAAAATATTACGTTTTTAAGTCGATCACTTCAATATTTAGTTTAACCCATATCTGAGGTGACTATATGGCTTTTAGTTGGTCAGTGAAAGAACAGATCAAACCCGTAATGCATCTGGGTAGCTAAGATGACGGAAACTCTGGCGCTAAAAAAGCATCAGCTAAGAAGTATCAGGTTTTTATCGATACCTGCAAATTGTTGCAGATTAACTTCCCATTTAGCATTTAATCAAACAATCAACTAAACATTGTAGCTCTAAAAATGTTGTTTCTTTTGATCTTAGATTGCTTACAGCCACACTGCGAATTAGGCTACACTTGGACCCGGGGGGATGGTCACCAAAACATTTTCAGGAATTAAGGAATTTGTTAACTTACAGCTTTGCTACAGAAAAGAACTTAAACCAATTAACCTTACTGGACCAAACTGTGTTATTACAACCTTGGATACATAATTAAGACTACACCCTACTCCGATAAGCAGTACTGTCAAATCCTATCAGAATAAAGAGGAAAAGCCAGATATTAAAGGAAGACAGGTTGGATAGTCATAGATTCAGCTTACAGCAAGATAATACCTTTGAAGCAAAGACCTACAGGGCAGCTTTCTAATGACACAAGGCCAGTACAGATTTAAACCACATCAAGCTGAAATGGACTGAAGAATAAAAGAAACAGCAAGTACAACGCAATTGAATAAACTTCTATAACACAGTTAGGATGAATTTTTTTAATTCTTTCCTTTTTATAACAAGAACTCTACAAATGTTCAGGGTTAAGTGAGTCGCAAATTTGGATTAATACACTTTACAGTTTAAGACGATTCCCTTTTCTAAAGTAAAATATGAATTCCTTCCTTAAAATTTATTGGCTTTTCCTTTCTACACACCATCTGCTTGCTCTCAAGTTTTGGAAAACACATGCAGAAATTTAAGAGTGCTAAAAAACCCTGCCAGCTTCTGATTCCTGGTGTTTAAAAGCAGAAGAGTGCAGAAAAGACCTATGGATGTGTGACTTCGAACTCCAAGCTGATGCACACAGGCTAAAAAGGCCCCACACACGATGTGTTTCTTATATTAAAAAAAAGTACTACAAATGCTTAGACATATCAAAGGGACATTTATGCAGACCTGTTCAGACAGCTGGACCTGTTCTTGGAGATTTTTGATGACCGCATCTTCTTCCAATGTGCTGCCCTCTACTCCTGAAGCCGTGGGCAGGGCATGAAGCTGCATCTCAACAGACTCTCTCAGCTCTGCGTGAAGCCTGGAAAAAGTCTTGAGACTTAAGATGTTATGTCACTAAAAAAACCACACAAAAAAAACATTAACAGCATGCATAGTTTTAAGTGCTAAATAAAATAGAACAACCTTCATTAGGTTAATTATTTAGCTGCAATGCAAATGGTCAAGATGCCAGAATTCTAATCAAAGCTCTAATTACTAGACAAATGAGCGCACTAATTACAGCAACCTGATTTGTGGTAGGTCATAGAAAAACAATCAGCCACTGAATGTAAAATAATTCAAGTAACAAATTCACACACAATACTGAATAACGCCATCTCTTATGACAGGTTTAACTTATTGACAACATTTGTACATTTGTCATGTTCTGTTGTACAACAGTCTTCTTTATATATTACCATGAGTGGATTTAGATTTTTTTTTTACCTTTCATTTTCCTTGACAACCCTCTCCAACTTCACTTTGACATCTGTCATCTGTGTCTGTACGTGAACACTGAGAGTCACTGATAACATCCCGACATATTTAATGCATCAGATGACCAAGAAATCTCAGGATTAAGATATTCATTCCCAGCTACCTCTATTAAAGTCTTTGACTTCTGAATTATCAGTTTAATAGATTTCAAGGACTTAAATCTATTAATCACATTACTTCATCGAGCACCCACCACCACACGCCTGTTATATTTGTTATGTTTGTGTATTCAAACATTTCAGATGAGAGATGTTTTATTATTTTAGTATGTTGTTTGTTGTTTTACCTGATATCTCTGCAGCTGTTCAGTCATTTTTTCCATGTGCCGACCATACTCAGCTATCAGAGGAGCCATTATACTGCAACACAGACAAATGATGTTGTCAGTAATGGAGAAAACTTATTTTTTCTCTATATTATTTGTGTTCACCATAACTCTGTCTTGCTGAATCTCTAGTGAATGCTGTGTGTCTCTTATGTGTCAACAAAGTGGTATGAAACTGATCAACTGACCCTCTATCTGAGATCCAGGGCACAGGAGACTCAGTGCGTCTTTCCTCCTCAACCTACCAAAGATAAGGCATGTAAGAGGTGAGGGCTAGCAGTAGTTAATTATCCTTAGTTAAAAAAAAAACAATCACAATATTTTTTTTGAAGATGCCAAATACCTGATTAATTTTAGATGAGCTAAACTAGCATAAGTTTTTAAGTTGAAGATCACCCTACTGTACACACACATGACTGTGTCAGTACCCACCCAGACAATGCAGTCATTAAGTTCACAGATGATACCACCGTGGTGGAGCACATCTCTGGGGGCAACGAGACAGCATACAGAGCTGAGTTTCAGAGGCTGTCGGATTGGTATGCGGACAACAATATGGGCCTCAATACCACCAAAACAAAAGAGCTACAGTCAACTTTAGAAGGAGGAAGTCTGAGCTACAGCCCATCAGCATCAATGGGAAGTACGTGGAAAGGCTTCAAGTTCTTGGGTGTGCACATAGACACGGACCTCCAATGTGGCTCACACACCTCGGAGGTTATAAAGAAGGCCCAATAGCATCTCCGTTTTCTGAGAATCCTCAGAAAAATGGACCTGAAGTGGGAGCTGACGATCGTCTTCTACCATTACTCCAGTGGTTCTCGAAGTATGTGGCGAGTTCTGACAAGTGGGGCGCAAGTTACCTGGCAGAAAAGTCATGCAGAACTAATTTTTATCATCGGAATCACTTTTACGGCGGAACAAAGAAATTTGCGGCAGTTACGTTAATAACATGCGCATCCGCTGAAAAGCTGCAGCCGCGTGTGTAAGTCGACAGCCGCAATAAAGAAGTGTACTGA
>VUQG01019282.1:3168-17227 GCA_015106755.1 Etia nguti | reverse complement strand
GAAGAGAGAGCTGAGTGTAAAAGCGAAGCTCTCAATTTACCGGTCGATCTACGTCCCTACCCTCACCTATGGTTACGAACTGTGGGTAGTGACCGAAAGAACGAGATTGCGGATACAAGCGGCGGAAATGAGCTTCCTCCGAAGGGTGGCTGGCCTCTCCCTTAGAGATAGGGTGAGAAGTTCAGCCATCCAGGAAGGTCTCAGAGTAGAGCCGCTGCTCCTCCACATCGAAAGGAGCCAGTTGAGGTGGTTCGGGCATCTGACGAGGATGCCTCCTGGGCGCCTCCTGGGTGAGGTTTTCCGGGCATGTCCCACCGGGAGGAGGCCCCGGGGCAGACCCAGGACACGCTGGAGAGATTATATCTCTCGGCTGGCCTGGGAACGCCTTGGTGTTCCCCTGGACAAGCTGGAGGAGGTGGCTAGGGAGAGGGAGGTCTGGGCTTCTCTGCTTAGGCTGCTGCCCCCGCCACCCAGCCCCGGATAAGTAGAAGAAATTGGATGGATGGTTTTGCAGTTAGTCACTTGGAAGGCTTGGAAAGATACCTGAATGAGCAGCTATTCATGGTCAGGAAAACTTTGCTTCACTCCTGAATCTGCTAGTTCATGAACAAGTAGACCAATTTATTCCATATGATTGTTAAGACACACAATCTTGGTGGAGATAATTTAAATTGTTTTGCCCATCAGTATCCCGTCCACCTCTGAAACACAAAGCACACACACACATACCAACACACTCACACTGATAGGGGCTTCTCTGCTTAGGCTGCTGCCCCCGGATGAAGCGGAAGAAGATGGATGTATGTATGGATGTACTTAGTTACATTCACCACTGAAAAGAAAAATTTCAAGCTTACTTAGTTTTTTTTAAATTAAAGCCAACTCAAATAAACTGAGTTGATCAGGTACTGTAGTACTGGTAACGTACTTAAACAGAGTTCCAATAACGACTCCTAAGCACTCAGTGACTGGACTGACACACACAGAGTGTTGCCAACTCCTCAGTAAGGAAAATCGCTATTGGCTGTCCTAAAAGTTTAGAAGTTGCTAAATGACATCATCACCTAATTTGCATAATTGGTCATGCTTATGCAATTGTAACCTACGCTGTCGGAGAGAGAAATAACATCGTAGAAGAGACATAAAGTGAGTAAAAAACACCCTAAATGCATTTACAATATATTGAGAACTACAAATTAAATTTCTTTTAACAATTATTGTTTTTTTTTTTAATGTCACAATTGCAAACCCTCCTCCTTTATCCTGGCTTGGGACTGGCAAAAGTGACCTAAAATAGGCACTCTGGTGGAGTTACTGTTTTTATGTGTGTGTGTGTTTTTAAGTAGTTTTAAACCTTGTGATCCAAAAAAGTAACAGTAAAAGAAGAACTGACTGTGTTATAGTCAGGGCAGGAGTAGCGGCTTCGTTCATGCGCGATTCATTTGCAGTTTGCACCCGTAGGTGTGAACACCTCCTGCTCTGACAGCAGCTGGTCGAATGCTGCGTGAAGACTATCCATCACCTGTGAGTGCTTTGGCATGGGCAAGGTGCCCACGGCAGCACCCGCTGCTTGTTGAGAGTAAGAGCGATACATGCTTTCACATCAAAAAGTTGTCACAAGTCTCCAATAACACCAGCAAAAGTAGCCAAATTTGTCGTTAGTCGCTTTTTAGAAAAAAAGTCGCTAAGGGGTCTGAAAACTCGCTTCAGACACATCACTACCTCAAGCACTTATATGCACAATGTCATACACACGCACACACCCAGAAAACCCCAAGAACCGCCTCACTTCCGTTTTGACCCAGGCAGGATGCAATGGCTTCTGTTTTATCCATCTGGGAGCGCAGCTGCCCACTTCCCAAGTGGAACCCCAGTATCCCTCTGTCCAGGGAGTCGTCCCCTCCCCCCATTTGGTGGAGCATCACCGTCTGTGCTGGGGGGAGTGGCAGCCGTGTCCGAGAGGAGCCAGAACGAGCAACCAGATTCTCCAGCACTTTGCGCTGGTGCACAGCCTGGTCATGCAAATGATCGAGCTGTTTCTGGGGCACCACCGGCTAACTCCACCACCATCTGAGCCAGGGCCTCCATTGGCTGCGATGGTCACTGGTCCATCATCGTCACTGGAGAGTAAGACTTGAAAATCCATGAGTCAAAAGTTCATTTAGAAGGATGAACTTTTGACTCATGGATATGAGATTGGTGGTTAGACCCTCTGTTGCTTGCAGTGCAGGAGGTTCCACAGGCTTCCACAGAACTTTCTCCCTTTAAATTGCTGGTTGGTATGAAGGCCTGTTTTCATTGTGCTGACTGAATTCCTTGTGAGAATAAAACTTTCAAAACTCCAGTAGTGTGACTTCTTATATATAATACATATGAAATTTCCACGACAAACTGCAAATATTTGAACCTGTACGGCCTCAGAGAATACTTGGAAAATCTTGTATAAAATCACTGCTATTTCGGTCGCACAGAAATTTTTTTTTTTACTGAAATTGAGATTAGATTTTAATTCTTGGCAATATTCATGTTTCTTGTTATTTTCAAGCCACTTGTATAAAGATTTTTAAAATCTTATTGAGTCTTTTAACATCAGTGTGCTCACCCATGTACATGATTTTGTTTTACTGCTTGGCATATCATGACAGAATGACATGACCTCTGTCACGTATGAGGTGTGTGGCAGGCAAAATGAGGCTGGACCCAAATACAGGACTCAAAAACAATAGGATAAACTGAAGAAGGCAGCTTTATTGCTGTAAACACTACTATAATATTACACACAGGAAAACAAAACCTAAACTAAAAACTAGGAATGGGAAATTGAGAAACTAGGGAGCTAGGAGCTAGGGAAACCTGGAACACGGAAAACCACACACCGCAACCTGGGACGACGTGACAACAGGCAGAGGAAGACAGAGGACTAAATACACAGAGGATAACGAGGGGGGAAACAGAAGGGAAACACAGCTGGAACTAGTCTGACATAACGAGACAGGGAGGAAGTAAAACTCAGACTTAAGACACGTCAGCGACTGGGGAGACAGGACTGACAAACCACAAGAGAAGATTAGACTCAATGGGAGGGAGAACTACGATCACTAAGAAGCTAAGAGCTAGAAACTAAACAGAAACAAAACGATCTAATAAAAACTCAAAATTACAAGAAGACCAAACATAAACCACTCAGAGAATTGAGCCTAACTTAGAATATAATTTTAACCTGATTTACACAATCTATAGCATAAACCCTGGGAGCCAGGGCCATGACACGGGAGGCTAGCCACTGGCATATATTCTGGGGATGACCAGTGATAGGGCTCTTTTGGGAAGAAATTTACAAAGTGTGATGGCTTATGTATTTGGTATTCTTATATTTGCCTGTTATCTTATATTAAACTATGGGGTAGGTCGATCAAGTATGTTAAACTTCTTTAGCCCTTCCTTTATTTTTTTCTCCATTGTCTTAATCAGAATCAGAATCAGCATACTTTATTAATATCTAAGGAAATTATGTAACTCAACTCCACTACCTCTATCTTTCCAAGTATTTCTCCAGTGTGACAGCTTTCTAAAAATTTTCATTGGTAAGATCTCACTTCTCAGAACTAATGCCTCATTGTACAATAAAGATCGGCCAAGTTATTTTACTTTTCTCATTGTATTTGATCACTCTTAGCCAGTTTCATGTTCTGCCCTAACTAATATTGTTGACAAGCGTAGTACATATAAATGACACATTATTCTTTCTCGTCTGTTTAAACAAGTTTAACAATTGGTAGGCTTGGTAGGCCTACTGTTAACATCCCAATTACCAGTAAGTGTGGACCGGATATCCGCTCAAAGGGTCCAAGTCTCTGATCCTAGGGGTATTACCACAATGGGTTAACTGAAACTCATTTAAACCACTGGTGGGGGGATTCACCCAGCACTAACTACCTCCGCCTGAACGCCTACCTCCATTAGATGATGTACCCCACTAGCAACCCTAGTTGGGTACAATCAGCAGCCACATATAGTAATGGTAACTCCCCCCTATTAATATATGGCACTTGGAATTTTGCTAGGATTTACTTTAGTGGCCTGGAGAGTAGGCCCCTGGCATCTGTCAATTGTTTAAAGGCTAGAATAACCTATAAGAACCTCACAAAAGTTTATGTTATTATTTATATCCAAGTTCTACCTATACATTTTAAAAGGATCCAAAAAAGGGAATGTGCACAAAGTTTAAAAAAATGTTAAATAAATAAAAAAAACAAAACAAAACTTGTAAAAATGTAAAATAATCAAATGGAAACTGTTGCTAAATACCTATTACCAGTTTTGATAAAGTTTTAGAGGAAGAGAGGGAGTTTCTTGCTGTGAAAATACACCTGTGTGGACCAGAATCTTCTAATCTTCTGCTCACTTCAACAATGCCTGAGGAAATAATGGCTAATCGCTATCTGCAAAGAGTTTTTATACATCCTCTGACACAACCAAAATCCCATGTTAACATCCAGTCATCTATTGTGACGTGCAATCACACGATTTGAGCCATATCTCGTCGTTCTCGTCCCCCCCTCCCATCATCGCTTTAGCAAAAGTTATTTTATCATAATGATTATATGATTATTTGAAAGCACATAGATAAAACTCTGTCACTCTGTGCTACATTACACGTACAAAAATCAGATGTTAGAGCAGGCATTTTCACTACTCAAACTACATTTCTCATTTAACATATTAATTAAACTTATACGTTGATTTAACCCTCTGATTAAGAATAAGAATAAAAGTTATTAGCAAAAGATAAGACTGCTTTAACACTCTGTACCTCCCATAAAAGACCATATGTTAAACAATTTCACCCTCTGTCAGATGTAATGGCAGGTAAGCTGCAGAGACTTCAATCTCTCTACATCCCATGTCTCTCAACACTGCATTACTTTAAATTTTAGAGTATTATCTACCCTTCCCTTTCTATGTAAAGTATTTGAGAAAGTGGTTTTCTAGCAGCTGTAATCCTTCTGATAAATTGGGGAGACTTTTTAGTCTGGCTTTACATTCAATCACTGGATTTTAATGCTGCATTTTTTCTCATATCTTGCCTGGTGTATCAGAATTTGTGACAATTCTCTGAACTAGTATTTAGTACAAGTCTTATTTGAGTAGGTCTTTTTCTGTCAGCATTTACTTTTCTGTCAGTCTTCTAACACTACCCCCTTAACCTGTAGTATACCTCAGGGTTCCATTCTGGGTATAATGCTGTTTTCATTGTGTATGAAAACATCTTCATTGCATTAAAATGCACACTTGAGTGTATATTTTAAAAACCAATTTAACAATGATGACGCTCAGCCTCTTAAACCAGGCACCAGCTCCTTTGCAATTTCATTTACCTACTGTCTAGGTGAGGTTAAATCCTGGCTCTTACAAACTTTCTTAAACTGATGAAAATAAGACTGAAGTTTTAGATATGTATCCCATTCATCTGTAAGCGACTACACTTTCCACCACCCACTCAGATATTAATGTCCTGAAACTTGCTGTATGGTTTATGACTGGATTAAGGTTTAAAAACTATCAGGAATACCTTTTTTGAAAACACAGTCTAGAAATAGGATTTATTTGTTCAGTGTGGTAAAGTCCAGTGTATCCTGAAAGGTAAACCCACAGACAATATAAGCTATTCTTGCCTTTATATTTTGATTTATATATAAAAAAAAATAATATTAAAACACATGAATATATATATACCCTTAGTCTTTTGGATGAAATGGTAATTCAGGGTTTTTATATAAATTGCAGCATTTATAATTTATTTTTATTAAAGTATTACTATTATAGAAACTACAATAGCAGCCAGTCATAAGTTGTTTGTCTTTATTGATGTGCAGCAAACATTTGCATATTTAAATGAGAGTGCTTGATTTTTTTTCTGAGCCTGAAAATACATGAAGTCAAACATGTTAGACTTTTTGAAATTATAATGTGAACACACACATGTTGATTAACATATTCTTTTAATAAATAATATTGTCATGAAAAACATAAACACCGAATAATGGGTTGTATACATTTGAACAGTGCATGTTCATATTTTTTCTTTATATCATTACATGACCAGTTAAACCAAAGATCAGCACATTATGCAAAGGAAGATGCAATTTAATTTAGTATAGGTGGGCAGGCAACTTACACAAACACCAAAAAAGTTCTGATAACAAGGTAATTACTTGATAAGAGGAGGTTGGACGGATGAGGGACTGGGGTGTCATAACTCTCCTAGTCCATGAACCCACCGTATCTCTTCTGTAGCTCACCACCATTCTCCGAAGCTCGTTTCATCACCCCTTCATTCTTGCTGTCCACCAGCCACTCAGGCCTACCCACACGCCTCATGAACCCTCCATACCGTTTCTTGAGGCCTCGGCCTAACACTGCCTCAAGCAGGTCACCCTGTGCAACCTCCCCTTCAGCCCGACGCATGAAACCTCCATACCTCTTCACTACCTCACCTCCCTGACCAACCCCCTTATTGCTACGCTCAGTTTCTGTATTGAGGATCTTTAGGATGTCCAGGTGAAGGTTTTCTTCATCATTCTGGTTTCTGCTTTTCTCTAGTGAGCCCTCTGTAGAGGATGAGCGGCGAGACATGAAGCCACCATAGCGTTTCATGAAGCCACCATACTTCTTGGCCATTTGTTGTTCTGGTGATCTTGCAAACTCATCATCAGTGTTCAGGGTACCTTCTGCTTCCTGCACCCCCTGTTCATTAGGGTAAGCATCCATTGGAATGTGGCTTTCCTCTTCCAGTAGTAAGTCCTGGCACAGCCGCAGCTTCTGGCTATCCAACCCACCATCACACTGAGGAGAGCATGTCTGAAAAAAACAAAACAAATTGCTATCATGTCTTTCATAAATGCAATAGCTTCCAAGTACAACTCGCTGTTTTTCGAGTTAGTTACTGTTGTTTTATCCAGTTACATATTCATTTGAATCAATTTTTCAACTTGAGCTGGATACTACAAATGACTGCTTTATTTAGCAGTCCATGCTGAACCATCTTTCTTGAAAAATGTCAATAAAACTATCAATAATGATGTCCAACTGTTCAAATGTTTCTGTCTTCATTTAGATTCAGAAATTATATTCAGTGTCTATGCTATTTATAAAGTTAATACCTCTTACACAGCTCTTTTTCTGAGCTTTTAAATAATATAATTGACAATGATACATTTTCATTTTGTAAAGTACCAAGACAACTTCTAGACTTCTTAAAAGTATTTATGGAAAGTGTATTTTAAAAAGGTGAGCATTTCCCAAGCAAAAATGGTATAATAAGACCCATTATTGACTTTTAGAAACTGTTCCAAGATTTTTTTTATTATTATTATTTATATTTATTTTTCCTGTTTTTAGCCACAAGATTCCCATTGAGTTCTCTTCTTGGTCAAGAGGGCAGCATAAGCAATTAAAATTTCTATTAAAAAAAAAGAAAAGAAACAAAAGTAAATTTGTAAGCAAGGAACACCAAATTCCACCTGAAGTCAAAGATTTTGTAACAGCAACATCTTCTGCCCAGGGTAGCACATAAAACACAAAGCAGATTTACTAAGCTCTGAGGGCATGCTGGAGACATGCTGAATAATCTGAGTGTTAGTGGCAAATGACACAATCTTTCCCCTGAACAAAGTAGCTGGTAAGAAGGCAGGTTACCTAACAATTTCTTGGCAATATATAGCAATAGTTTATTTTTTTAATGAAAGCAATGAAAGCTAGAGCCTGAACTTGTTGCACACATGTTATATATTATTTGTGATAACAACTAGGTGAGACTGTGATCACTAAATGTAACAGTTTCTCTATTTCTAATTCAGTTTGTGCTTGTTTAAAATGATTGAAATAGAAAAGAAATTGATATTGTTTTACTTTTTTCTTTATTAAACCATGACACTGTTACCTAATGAAATGTTACTAAAACTGAAAGAGAGACTGACACAAACATACACACAAAGACACAAACTGTGTCATGATAAGACATCAAAGGCATAAACTCAACAGTGCAGAGAAACAATCAAGAAGGAACACATTACAACATACAGTTTAGCAGGTCCACGGCCTTACTGATTGCTTTAACTACTAACAATACATTTTCCACAAGAACTCTCATCTGTTCCTCACCTGTTTTTGAGTGTAGCGGATATATCTAATATAAACCTGCTTAAATTAGGAATTCATTTAACTCCAAGTGAAGGAGCATAGTCATAATAAATGCAACTGCTGGGCCCTTGAGCTGCACACTGTGATGATAATCTGCACGTAACCTCTTGGTATGATTGGATTTCACTTTTTAGAGTCATCACAAATATGTTGACTCTAAAAAAAATGTTTGATAGCATGTAGGGAGAATTCTTGCTTCAGCTAGTTTGCTTTTGAAGACTGAAAAATTGAATTGAGAATATATCAGAATATATTAGCTAGTGTGTGTGTGTCTGTATGTATGCATATATAAAGATATGGTCAAAATTAAACTTTCATAATGTAAATTATTTGTTATAATATGAAACGGTGTCAGTGCCTCTTCAAAATTTAAGGTTCTGTAATTCAGATCTCTCTGTACCAATAACATTTAGAGAGTGAAGTGAGTAAGAAGTAATTCAATTTTACTAAATGCACTGATAATTAATTAAAAGATTTTAAATTCTTTCACATGTAAAATATATTAATGGAGCAGTTCTATAGGAATATGAAACAATGCAAAATATATGTTCCAAACAAAAAGAGTTTTTATTTATCTGCTCAATATTTTAACTTGTCTGAGTCTCAACAAGAAGCACATAAGTCTGAAATCTCCAAAATTTAACTGCACATGCTACATACTCAAAGTAATTGAAACATCAGCGTCTGAATTATTTCAGTTTTAAGAAAAAAAAACCTAAAACAACAATCTTTTATTGGAAGTCTGGCATTACTATTAACATTACTAAAAAAAAATAAAACATGAAGAGTGCAAGTGCAGGGTCTTGAATGGAAAGAAAAGGCAGGGACAAGATAAAATGCATTTGCAGTTTGAAGAACTCAAATACCAGATCAATATTGTAGCCATCAACAGATTTTGCAAGTGGCATTTGAAAGGGAAAAAGGAGGCGTAAAAAGAGGAAAAGACAAAAGCAAATCAAGGAGCAAGAGTAACATAATATACAGAAAAACTGGCATGGGTTGAAATCCATGAGAGATTACAGTTATGACTGTAGTCAAATTTAGTATAACTGAGTCTACATATGTGAAAAGGAAAGCTAGGGAAATGAAAAGGGAAATAATAAAGGAAAACAGAGATGGAAATTTAAGTTGGTAAAGAAAAAACAGTGTAAAGCATACAAAACTCAACAGAAAAGAATCAAGTACAAAAGAATATGAAAGGCAAAAAGACTATATATGTCTTTTTTTAAATATGTATTTGTATTAACTATGACAAAATTAAATTTCTTTGAGAGGAGAAGAAAAATAGACTAATGACTGGGAATCCACACTGTATAAAAAGTATCTACAATCCGACTGATCGTGGACAGACGGCGCAGTGCCACTATGAACTTACTGATAACAATTTATGAATTATTCATGTGTCTCTTTTTAAGAAATATAAACAAAGTAATATATAGTGACATTACCATTGATGAGAAACCAGATTGTTGTCCCAGCAGATGGTATACGCAAAGTGCACACTCCTTCCCGCAGTCTGTTCCAACGACAAGTGACACACATACGCCCAGAACCATCATCCACATGCAACTGCTGTATGCGAGGGAAGCCATGGTCTTGGTACGGAAATGAGGGGAGGAGGGAGGGAAAAAAATTAATTTTAAAATTAATATTTTGAAGTCAAATGTTCAATTGATTACTGAGTACACTACTGATACTACTGGTTGTAATGAACTAGTAACAATTTATAATGGCACCTTTTATAAGCAGTGAAAAAAAAAAAAAAAAAAAAGGTAACGCAATTTGTGAAAGTTCCCCAAAGGGAGCGCGCCTATAGGTGCTGTGTGTAATTCTCTGATTATTATGATTTATTACTAGCTGTAGATATAGTGGTAGTATAAGCACCGGTGCATTACTGAAAAAAAAAAGTATTCGCTATCTTACCTCTGCTTTAATTTAAGAGAAAATAAAGCCGCTCGGAGATTTCCTCGTCCGCTTGTGCCCTTGGGGGTAGCGGCGGGCTGTGAAACTGGACTGGCTCAAGTCTGTGCACTCAATATATCTGCGCGCAGCTCCGTGAGCGGCAGGCTGTGGGAAGAGTGGTCACAGTTCAGCCAATCAACAAAAGACATACATACACACTGCTTTGTCGCTCCTCTAATCGGCGCTCTATCTTCCGTCTGCTGACAATGATAGAAGTGCAGTGTGTCGCCTTTTAGCGAGAAAAAACAAATACCATTACCACCGTCAATTTAAAGAGCTGGATGTAGTGCTGTGTCCGAATGCACTGCAGGGCGTTAAAGTAGTTTGTGGTAACGACGTCACTGTATAATAAGACAGAAAACGTAATAGGCTTGCGTTTGGCATGACCTGAACCCCACCCTCCATAACGATCACCACTCAATCAGATATGGAGGTATAGTGCTGGCACAAATGAATGCATAAAATAGCGAGTTCTCAGTTTGTTGGTCTTTCTATTTGTTTTTTGTAAATGTTTCACCACTGAGAAAATCTGACCATTTTTGAGCCCAAATAATGTAATACACACAATTACAGACACACACACACACACACACACACAGAGAGAAAGAGAGTTAAGTATTTCTGATTAAATTATTTTCATCTATTGTTAAATGTGTTGGAACAGGTACATGGCATTCAAATGTAATAATTCTGTTATTTAGTTAAATATAAAGTATGGGAGGGTTAATTTAAATAACATTGTACACATCAAAATGCACACATAACGATTTTTCACTATTTTAATGCATAATATTGGATAATTCATGAAATGTTTTGTAATATTCATATACTAAAACAGAGAGTGAACACAGTGTCATTCTCTGTTACACAATCCCCATTTCCCACTTAATCTCCTTCACACAGATAGCTGTTATCATTGCTTCATGTAGGACAATGTTTTTTTAATTAAAAAAAGGCGTTCTGCTAACATTACCACGGCACTTCACTGTTCCAGCACTTATTTGTTCAGAACAACAGGCTCAATAAAGATATCCCAGCATCAACTGTGTGTTGTGTCTGTGTGTGTGCACGTGTGTGAATGCACACATTTACACATTTGCATATTGCTTCCTTATGGGAAACTGCAGTGCAAATGATAAACATTAATCCAATTTGATTAACATCATAAATTCCAAGCACAAGGAGCTGGTGAGGAACTTTGTGGAGTGGTCTTGAAGAAATCACCTCTTTGTGAATATCAGCAAGACAAAAGACTTGGTGGTTGACTTCCGGAGGAAAAACAAATGTGACTAGGCCCATCAATATCATGGGTGAGGAGGTGGAAACTGGACAGCTGCAGGTACTTGGGCATTCACCTGAATGACAGACTGGACTGGAAGACCAGCAGTGCTCTATAAAAGAAGGGAATGAGCAGACTCTACTTTCTAAGGGTGCTCATATCCTTTAATGGTGTACAGCAATCTGTGTGCAGATCTTCTACCATTCTGTGGTAGTGAGTGCCATCTATTTTGCCTTTTTTCTTTTCTCAGTTAGCCGTAGCCAACTGAGAATTTCTTGGGTGGATGGTGAACATACAATATTTCAGTTATGCTGAAATATTTTGTAATTCAGTTCAGTTCATTTCTACTCTAATCAGTTTAATTTACTTTAATTACAATGTATTTATATAACACTAAACAACAACACTGTCATTGTCTGGGTGAGTCACAGTAATCTTCCACAGTGCCTGCTCTCCTCCTTGGGACAGAGCCTTCGCTGCTCCTCCCAGGATCACCACCTGAGACTGATTGAGCCAGCTGTATTTAAGACCAGCGTTCACAACCAGCCTTGGTCAGATCGTCTGCTAACCTGAATAATCATTCAACCTCACAATAGCCACTGATCTTCTTTGTTCCTCACCAGCTGGTAACCTTTCAGTCTGTCTTCTCGGTCTCGCCTGCCTGCCTCCCTGCCTTGCTGTTTGGAATCTTGGATCACTACTCCACTGGACTCACCCAGCCCCCCACCCTCCAGACCCTACAGTAATCCAGAGAAAACCAAGTTTCAAGTTTATTGTCATATACAGATAAGAGCAACATGTACCCGAAATCTTAGACTCGTGTTCCCCAACTTTACATGAACATATAGAAGGTGTACAGGTATATTAAGGAAAAGAAAATAACAATAATAATAATAATAATAGAATAAAAAATGTAATAAAAATACTAAGAGTATTAAAAAATTAAAAGGTTTAAAACGAATAGTTTGGTATTTACAGTTTGTGCAAAAACTGTGCAGTGAGGAATTAAAGAGGCATTGTTTAAAATGACAGTGTGTAGAGTCCAGTAGTTGTAGTGAGTGTATGATGGTGTGTGCAGAATGTCAGCAGTTCAAAGCCTGATGGCTTATGGGTAGAAACCCTCTCTGTGTCTGCTAGTGTGGGTCTGAATGCTCCTGTACCACCTGCCGGACGGCAGGAGTAAAGCTAAGGAATAACACAGCAAACATAAGAAAAACGCTAAGTTGAGCAGGACACCAAGCGACAGCAGCCATGCTCACCGGCGCCATCTTCAAGGATATCTACAACCCAACAATCAGATGACTGCCCATGAGCAAAGCTGTTGGCGACACTGGGAAGGAACCTGAGCAGAAGTAGGCTCCAGGAGGGGCAGCCATTTTTTGAAATGTATATCAGAAATTATTGATCATGATTTATTTTGATGGTAAGAAAGGATAGAGAACATTTCAGGCATTTATCTTTATGAGTTGTCAAGATAATCATGTTCAAGTGTTCCCTCCAATTTCAGTGTCCCAAAAAATGGCATGGAAGTGGGTCAACGGGACCCACTGGACCAAAAAAGATGTCTAAAAACGTATTTGATATATGAAGCTAAAATTAACAACAATCAATATATGTTTGGTTTTTTTTTGTTTTTTTTACTTTGGACAATAAAACATCCAAATTGAAGATGTCAGAGCAGAAAATATTCTAAAAAGTTGAGGATTTAAGATTCAAGTGACCCAGGTTTAAAAAATAAAATAAATGTGCATATATAAACATAAATAATTTTGTGAGTTATAGGTACCAACTGGAAACTTCAGAATGTTGTTCTATCTGGACAACAATCTAGTGATATTTGTTTTTTTGGTACACTTTGTCATATTTGCTCAATCCACGACAGTTTTTGTCATGGAAGCTCTCTGTAGTGTCAGAGTGAGGACCCCCGGAGATGAGACTAAACTTAAATAGTAGCTTTATTGCTGAAGCTCAAGGACTCAGGAAACATAAAACCCAGGCAAACTGAACTGAGAACATGGAAACTAGGAACGCTATTACTAGGAGAGAGCACACAGCCTGGGGTAGAACGTATAAGGAGCAAAGGAAAAGTAATTAGTGAAGACTTAAGTAGACACATGATTTAAGGGCAGAGAGGAAATGCCTGTGGAACACAGCTGAACAGAATCCACCAACGAACCAAGGAAGGCAAGGCAGAATGTAACACACATGGAACGAGGGACTATCAAAATAAAACAGGAAACAGACTGACTATGACACACAAAAAGACAAAAAGGTAAACAGACTTCACAAGGAGTCACATACACATCAAAAGAATAAATACAAGAAAACTGACACAGGAGGAAGTCAACACAGAGAATAACAGAACGTAACTAAACACAGGTGACTGGCAAAATAAGACAGGAAGTACAGACTACAGAGACAAAAACTTGACACAAACAGAATGGGAGACAAGACTGACTACACAAAAAGAGACGAGGAACACAGGACAGGCATAACAACAGAAACCCAAAGACTGGAAAATAAAACTAAGGAGATCTGGGAATACAAATATTAAACATAGAAGGATTACAAATATAATAAGAACCAAAACCTGGAACAGAATCATAACTTCAGAAT
>VUQG01019281.1:0-13521 GCA_015106755.1 Etia nguti | reverse complement strand
GTTGCTGCATTGCTGTCACACTCAAACCTTTTTGGTATGTGTGCCAATATATGTCTCAGAGTGAGTGAGCCACACACTTGAAGTATCAGGTAGCTCAAGTTCGGCAAATCAGACTGAGCAAGGTCAAAGAGACTGATCCCATTTATTCTTTAATTTGCTGAGGCATTAAATTGCATGATGTGGCTTTGCTGCAGTTTCATAATTACCAGCACATGTTTCTAATTTCAAGCTACTCAGAGACACTACTGACCCAAGTCCTCCCATTTATCTGGTGTTTAAAGAGCACAATTGTGTGTAGAAAGTATATGTGTTGACCTACATATTATTTTGTTTGTTTGTTTTTTTAAAATCACGATAATATTACTAAATTGTTCACAATTTATGCAGCTCTTATACTATAATTTGATTTTTATTTTCTCCATTTTACCAGAGTAGTATACTATTGATATTTTCATCAATAAAATCATACATTGCACATTAATAAATGTGATTCAGAATAGCCTTTGCTATGACACCGTGACATCAAGTTAACACCTTTGTGGTTGAAATGATTTAAACTGGCATTGTTTTCAGGCTACAGTGTAGAAAGGGGTCTCGTTAACTGTGTCCAAGGCTCCCTGGCACCTGTAATGTAAGGCACTCATTACCTTCAATGATGCATTACAGCTTCCTAATGATGGAGCCACAGTAATAGACCTAACTAATGACCAGACTTAAGAAAGAACATATTCTAATAGCTGGAGCAGAACTGGAGGGAAAGTCAAGGTGTCAGGGAGGAAAAAGGGATTAGATCTGCAGACAACTGGAGAAGCTTAAGTGACTGAGTGTAAACACAATAGACCAATAGACTGTGCTAAACAGTTGTGAAGACTTATTTGAATAATTTATATTGTAGTTAAGTTTGCTTGAAGTATGGTTTTTGTTAACAGTAGTAAGAGGAAATCAAAACACACAAGCTTCAAGATAAAGTAGAATCAAGTTTTTTATCCTCAGGAGATTATCTCAGCCACAGAAAAAAGAAGATAGATAGACAGATAGACAGATAGATAGATAGATAGATAGATAGATAGATAGATAGATAGATAGATAGATAGATAGATAGATAGATAGATATTAATCATAAGTTATGTGAAAGAGAAAAAAAACATTCACATTTAGCAAACTACCGTTTTACAGAACAGTTCATGAACAGCTGACCGTTCATCTTACAATATAAAATGCCTTGAGGCAACTGTTGTTGTGAGTTGGCACTATAGAAATAAAAATGAATTGAATTGAATGTAGAAAAATTAAAAATGGTGTAATTTAGACAGAATGTCTTTTTACATGTGTTATTACAGACCACAGCAGAGCAACAGACGTTCAAAAGCACATGAAGAGATTTTGGAACTAAACAACTAGAGAGCTTTGATCTGAATAACTTGCTTAGATATAAAATAAGTTTCAACTGTCTCATTTTTGGCCAAATGTATAATTTGATAGTGAACTTACAGTCGAGAATCACACATCACACAAGCCACAAGAGTCTACTGAAACATACCTGGAAAGGTGTATGTGTACAGGTAATACTGGCATGAATTCATTGCTGTTCATTCAACTGAAAAAAGTGAAATAATTATTGTTCTAATCCTTTACAAAATAATCCAGTGGGCTAGATTAGACCCTGGTGGTCAGAATTAAAGAATTTTCCTCTGTATTTTCAATAAAAAAGAAATTTCAGTGTAAAACTTTTAAAATTACATTTTAATTTAATGCCAAAAAATGGCTTTGTATGTTGATATATCTGCAGCTACATTCAGCTTCAGTGGATGATATTTGTTAAATGCACATGCATCTGGGTTTTTAGTATTAACCTGACTTAGGCTGTACCGAAGTAAATCCAAGAACATCTGCAGTCCCCCCTGGACTTTAAATGACCTTTGAGTCATTTTGGTGACTGCTTTGGTAAGCTCAGAGAAATTTAGAAGCATATAGCAGATGATAACAGTGGTCTGTGGAGATTTTTTTTTTTAAATTTAATACTAAATAATACTATATAATAATAAATATTCTTTTCCGCATTCAGAGAGGTTTGAAACGTTTGTACTGAAGACAGAATTTGAGTCTGTCAGGAAAAAAAATTGATGGGATATAAAAGTGTAAGAAGGATTTTTTTTAATCTTACTTTTGACCAACAACTGTACATTTTCATGGTGAAATTATTGTCGAGCATTAAAATATATCAACAAGCTGTAGAAGTCTACTGAAACATGAACCATGCTTTTCTTTATACTTACTAAACCAACAACCATGTTGAAATATTCCATATTTATGGGTAACTTTGACTGCCATGAGTCACATTGATGACATGAGCCATATATCATCAGCAGCATGAGGTTGTTCACATTGTTTCTCTTAATAACAAATGAATGAAAATCAGAGCATCCCACACAGAGAACACCTGAGCATGGGGTCGCCTTTTAACACCACATATAATGAAACGTTTTCAAAGCTGCTGAGACTTTGAACACCAATATGTAAATGACACCTATTGTGACTTTCATTGCTATTTTAATAACCTCTCAAATACACACACACACATGCGCGCGCACGCATGCAAACACACACACACACATGCACTCAAGAACACCACACCACCTTCTCCGTGACATACGCCTCTTCTTTCTCATTAAGGAAATCGCTCTTCTTTGCTGATTATTTTATTTGATGCCGTGATTACCGCTCTGTGCACCGCATCAAGCAGTAACGGACACCAGGCGGAGGGCAACGGGCCTAATTGGAGCATGAGATGCACAGGGTGGTGCAGCCAGGATGGGTGGCCGGAGAGGAAAGCCTCTAATGGGTTCGCCTGTCTTCGGCTCTTCGCTCTCTCCTCTCTCGGGCTCTGATGCAACGCACTTATTGGTCTGCTTCTTATTCCTCTGACTGTCAAATCACCTGCACAGAACTACAGCGTGATTTGTCAGGGAACTGATTCCGCAGATGGAAAATCGATTTTCCTTTTAGATTTCTATAACTGAGTGAATGCAGATGCCTGGAAGGCGATGCAATAGGCCTTAACATAAGAAACAACCAGTTTGCCTACTGGCTCAGGTTACAGTTCAGTTGTGGTGTAAAGGCTCTTATCCCTGCATCTGCCTTTTGTTGCTTTGTGTTATTGTAACCTGTTCTGCAAAAGCTCGTATGAGCAATGGATTTAACGCAGTTTGATTGCTAAAAAAACCGCGGAGAGGGTGGACACGGAATTCTTGATCTTTGAAATTGCTCTACAAAATTGCATTTGTTTTTGGTGCGCTTCCATTAAAAGTGTCTCCTCGCGTGTAAACAGCCGTTCCGCACTCAGATGCGCCGCATTAACCCGGGAGGATTGTAGGCCTATGTGAGTGTGTTTTTACTGGGGAAGATTGATGTGGTCCAGTTAGGGAGGCTGAGTGCTGAGTGAGACATAGACCCATTTCAAGTGGGTCCTTCTTATTACAGCAGTAAGTTACAGTCTGTGGATCGGACAGCTGAGGGGATATCTGTCATCCAGGCCGTTACGATATCATGTAGGTCTTCAGATGAGTAACTTAAAACATGAAGTAGGCTACGATCGATTTTAACACGTCTCATTTTATGTCCATATAGAGAAATTAAAATATGGTGTTTTCCATTAAAATATATCGTATTTTAAATAACATTTGAAAAAATGTTGTTGTTATTATTATTATTATTATTATTATTATTATTATTATTATTATTATATTTTGATTGCATTTTTTGTTGTTGATTGATGGTAAAAGGAAAACGTATATAACATAAAAGTGCAGTTTGCCCAATAATAATAATAATAATGATAATAATAATAACTTCTTATATATGCACACATGCCTTCTCTCTCTCTCTGTCTCTCTCTCTCTCTCTCTCCATATACTTTCACAAACACTTTCCACAGCATACAGACCATCTCGTGGCTCGGGCCCTTCACAAACGCAGTGTTGGCCCTACAACTCCCAATAAAGTGAGTCCCTCTCCTCTCTCCTGGTCTACACGTCTGAATCAAGCGAATCGAGCCTCTGCTGCTGCTGCTGCTGTTGATTGCTTCTCCTGAACCTTCGGGAGATGGTCACAGCTTTCCTCATCTCAGTGGACCATGCACCAGTCCATTTCCTTAAGTTTTCACGCTGTGCCACATATAGGCTACTTCCCCGCGTCCCGGCAGATTGCTGTTGAGGAGCATAAAAGATGAGCTGCCTCCATGTGGTGCAGGAGGGGAGAGAGAGAGAGGAGTCCTCGCTCGGACGCCTCCTTTGTGTGGCTGAAAAGAAACCTATTTAGTCCCAGGCGGTGGTCTATTCACCAGGCTCACCCTGACATCTGCCAAAAGCCCTCTCTAACCAGCACTGTCTGGAGAAGTAAGAGTGGAGCGCAGATCAATGCGCTGTCCTGTTAATTGTATAATAGACCTACTTATGGACTTCTGCTAAAGGGGCACAATCGTTTAGGGTCCACCACGTCTGATTTTGTTTGAACCAAGCAGGCCTAAATACCTTTAATTGCGCCCGTGTTGATGAAAAGTCGATGGGAGTTAAAGCGGCCGATCACCAACGGTGTTTAAATCCATCTGTACTCGTTTATTTATTTATTTCCGCGATTTGTCTCCACAAATCACCTGCCATGAGGGAATGGGAGCTATATTTGTTTTGTTTGTGAGCCAAGGACGGGAGGGAATAGGGGCTCTGAGGGGTTAGAAGGAGGTCTGGTGTGATAACGTTTCTTGTTCTTATTGCCTTTGTGTTTTTTATGACCAATGTCCAAACTGATAAGTACAAAAGAGACTCAATTTGCTCCCCTTAATAAATAAACAGCAACCAGCTTTAAAATTGTAACCGTAGATTTCTGTCCCTTCATTTGCTAAATTAATCCTGGCTTTACTGTGTGAACAGTCTGAATTATACAGTCAAGCGATTTAAAAATTAAGATTTTGATGTATTCAATTAGAGTGACAATACAGTTTCCCTTTCAAATAACTGTTAGCTCCTTTAACGAAGTAAAACAAGCCTCTGCATGCGCTCTCCTCCCGTATTTTACATGTGTTTCTATGTACTAACGGAAGTCCTGTCACGGCATGGACTATATGAGATTAAACAAACACATTAAGATGTTTAACGTGGGATAATTTGAGCATGAAAAGCTAATAAATCAGGGGACGGAATGGCAGAGGATTGAATTGTAGTATTTCGTGCGCGTTTGGGTCTGCGCGTGCGCGCTTACGTGCGCGCGTGTGTTAAAAAAAGAAGGGGGAGTCACGTCGCTGACATTTCCAAGCTCCTGCTCTGATTGGCTCTTATTTGAGGAAGCTCACGGGTTCTTTCAACTAATAAGCGCCTCCCCATCGCTCTAAAGGACATTATAATGCAAGGGACCTCCTTTTTAACCACAAACCGAATTTTTGTTCATTTAGACCATATATACTTTTTAAATTGACCCAAAGTTGTAGGATTTTTTTGGAGCGCATTTCACCCTGGAGCGGTACGCGATGCTCTCTCATGCCGACCTCCTGGATGCTCGGCTCGGTGAGTTATCATCACTAAACTCCGGCCCTAAACTCCAGTGTAAGATTTCAACTTCTTGTTTAACGTTGTGAAGTGATAAATAGACTGTGTGGTTAATTGTGTTAACAACTAAGTGGTTTATCGTTGGTCGAAGCAATTTATCAGTAATTTATCAGCACAGAAAAATGATACCATAAAATACCAATGTGAATTTTGTATATTATGTTTTTAATGTCATCTGTGCTGCCTGTTATATTTTAAAGACTCAAAGCATTTCATATAACTTTGTTTATAAGACGCTGCGGTACTCGGCATATTTACTTAAATCCCCTCTCCTACTCATCCTCTCAGGGATGAAGGATGCAGCAGACTTACTCGGACACCGAGAAGCTCTCAAATGCCGGCTGGGAGGTGGAGTGCCAGACCAGGGGCATCCGGGAGACATGCCTCCTGGTTCAGACTCTGTTGAAGGAACCACTCTCCTGCCGGGTGAAGACATCGCCACTGTAGGATCCAACTCTGCGGGCATGCCGGTGAACGGGAAGGAGCAGGAGAAGCAGCAGCAACAGCCGCAGCAGAACTCCGGCCAGCCCACAAGCCAGCAGAAGCAGAAGCGGCACAGGACGCGTTTCACACCGGCGCAGCTCAATGAGCTGGAGCGAAGCTTCGCCAAAACCCACTATCCTGATATCTTCATGAGGGAGGAGCTGGCGCTAAGGATCGGCCTCACCGAGTCCAGAGTTCAGGTAAATACAATGACGCAGAGACTCGCATAACAATTCAGGGTGGGGATTTGGGAACAGTTTTGTGCGATTTGTAAATATCAAAAATAAATACACAAATATAAAAAATTAAATAAAATCATCATCATAATAATTACCATTTCAATCCGCCTGGAAGATAGTGAACAGAATGGGTTGTTTCACAAGAGGAAGCTATGTGCCTCTGTGTGTTATTAAAAGACATGTTTATTTTCAATAATTTGTCATTTTACCCTAATTAATTTGTAGTTAATTTTCACCCTATACCAAGATATTTTGTGGACGTTTAAAGTTTGGATGAACTGTTTGGAATTTCAAAGCTAACCATTGAAATGGCGCCACTTGCACAGTCTAAGTTACAATAAGCCAAGACTTAAATGACAGTCTATACAATATACTTCAAGTGAAGGAGTACATTTTTGCTTTTTCAGGTACAGTGTGTGAAATATCTCTCCCCAGTATCACTGTGCATAAAAACGATAGCATAGCTTCCCCGTGTTCAGATTTTCCGGTATTAACTGTTTAAGAAAATAGTTTCTGCTTAAATTTAGTTGTATGTCTTAAGTATCCCATAATATATTAAACTTTAACCTGATATTTGACTAATAGTTACTTGTGAGAGCGTCCAGTCCACAAAGGGCTCTGTCCAAGGTACTGAAACATTTCTCATCTGAGGATGAGGAATTCGATGGTCATCTGGCTTTTACAAATTTCAGAAAAATACCGCGTAACGCCAATTATGGAGACTTTTTGTCTTATTTTTCGTTTCTTTGTTTTATTTTGCTTTTGCCTCTGTGCAATTTTGTACTTCCAACAATTACACGGGTATCTCTAATTTTTATTTATTTATTTAACCATCTAATAAAATAGATCTTCAAATACTTAAAGATTTCCTTCCAAATATTTTTCCCCGACTGCATTTATGTGAATTTCCGTCACAAAATATGATTACACGTTTGTACAGAATTCTCTCTTATTAATCGCACGTGATTATTTGACAGTTTTGAGAAAACTAAAGAGAGAAGGAACATGCTAGGCTCTAATAAACAAAACACATTACCAACCAATTTCAGTCTTATTTATAACAGTGAACGGGTTATTAAACCGTGATGTGAAATTCATGCAAATTATCCCACTGAAAGCAATAAAACCAGTATAATCATTAGTCACCGTAATAATCCATTCTTTATTCCAACCAGTGCAGGATCCTAACCGCTCAGTGCATGCCGGCTCCTGCTCGGTGTTGGTAAACATTAGTGCAGGCCGTGCAGGTGCAGCCTTCAGTGGACGTGTTGGCCCGAGCGCGTGCCTCCACACAACCTCTCTCCTTTAAAATGCTCTATCAGCGACGTCTTAATAGGACTCAAGAATATATTGTACTTTTTTAATGGAATGAGAAATTGCATTTTCTTTCCCCCCGAGTGTAATGGGTTTGGGCGACGTTTCACGGCTGGCTGAGCGGAATGAGAGCGAGATTTCACTTTTAATACGGAGGCATCGACTCACGGCCTCGCTCGCGCATTAATCAAACCCGAAGATGAAATCTTTATGAAGCCCAGCGGTGTTGCGCGTGCGTTTTCAGCTGTGTGGCTCGGTTGGTTTGTGGGTTTTCTCGCGTATAGCCAACAAACGGGCATATTTTATTTTTGCCTAGATGCTGTACAGCGATGCGGGCCATTTGTACTTAAGCCCGCGCAATATTTAGGGCAATTTTCAGTTAATCTGCTTGTAAATAAGATGTTAGAAAAATAAATTGCTCGACTCATTGCTTCAGAACGCGATTAATAAACCCCTTTGACGCACACATTTTTAGACCAGAGCTATTTCTGTCTCCTACAGAATATAAATATTCTCTTATCTTTGTGTTTTATTTACAGGAACTTTTTTTAACACTTGTTTTCTGATTATTTCGCTTCACCTTTATAGATTCGGGACTTTTAACAGTCCCAAAAGCTTATTCAAAGTGGTTGGCCCTAGAAAAGTCCTGGGCCAAGAGAAGAGGTCTATTAATTCGATTAAATTTAGTTTGTTTCACCTCAAAACGAGATTATTGTGGTGAAGAATGTGTTTGATATTATCGTGTCCATTGGAATATGGCTTCATATGGAGGAAAACGTGACATCTTTCCTGGTTAAAATAAACACACAGTGCCCAAGAAATATATCCCGTATGTTTCTCAGTACCTCTAACGGTGGATTTGTGTCTCTGATTTCAGGTTTGGTTCCAGAATAGACGCGCTAAGTGGAAGAAAAGGAAGAAGACCACTAATGTTTTCCGTGCACCGGGTACGCTGCTCCCAACACCGGGCCTGCCACAGTTTTCTGCCGCTGCCGCCATGGAGAATAGCCTGTGCTCCTTCCACGCCAACGACTCTCGCTGGGCTACGGGGATGCCGGGGGTCTCCCAGCTGCAGCTCCCCCCCGCTTTGGGTCGCCAGCCAGGCATGGCGCAGTCACTGTCACAGTGCAGCCTTGGTCCAGGCCCGCCACCAAACTCCATGGGTCTCTCTAACGGCCTGTCCTCCAACGGCTCCGGTTTGCAGTCCCACCTCTACCAGACGCCTTTTCCAGGAATGTCGGCCTCCCTCTCCGGCCCCACGAACGTATCGGGCTCCCCACAGCTGTGTAGCTCCCCGGACAGTGACATGTGGAGAGGAACGAGCATCGCGTCTCTGAGGCGCAAAGCGCTGGAGCACACAGTGTCCATGAGTTTCACTTAGTGACTTTTGACCACACCGCACCCTATTCCACCAAACACCCCTCTCCCAGCCCCGCCCGGCTCCTTCTTTTTTCCTGTTTTTAATCCAGCTATTTAGATCAAAATGACAGAACGAATGAAGTAATCAGGCCTGAAATGTGAGGGAAAAAAAGAGGTAAATGCCACCTCATAAAGACCAAATAATGATAATAACAAAGGGACATTTATTGACAAACGGAAGAAGAAAAAAGTGGGGTTATTTATCTCGTTAATTCAAACGGATTTTTTTCTTACCAGCTATTGTTGATAAATACTATTGTAATGATCTTTAGACTATAGGCCCTAATTACCGAGAGCCAAACAATCGTCGTATTTACGTTGTCATTGAGCGTGTCTTTACGCACGTTATTGTGTTCAGGTGAGGTTGTGTTATGTCAAACGGTTATTTATAAGATTGGGTATTTTGATAGCAGCCTGCCACACGCACCAAACTGACAGTGAGCCTACTGAACTGGGTCTCGGGCATGCACTGTGCATGTGGATTTAATAATTAAAGGAGAAAACGGTGCCCACTCAGACTGAACAGGTGCTTTTGTTTGGTGACCTCAGTCTCGTCTGCATGGGACGGGGTCACACACACACACACACGGGCGATCTTTCAGTAGGCCTACTCTGTTTTAGGATGTTTTGTGTAGATAAAACATTCTTGCTATGTACCCGCTGGTCTTTTTTGTGACATGTTTTAACTTATTGTATGTGATATTACTTGACACATTTCTTAAATGTTTGATCTTACATCGAAATGCACCACATTGACGGGTTTGTACCAATTTAAAATGAGCAAACAAATAAAAATAATTTTCAAGAATGTCAAAACAAGAATGATGTATGTCTCCATTAAATTTAAACGCATAATGATTATTTTGAATACATTTCCAAGGACGGTGAAGCGTTTGCTACGATATATATTAGGGCGCAAATGTAGCTTTACTGTGAATTTAAAGAAAATACTGTAGGTATGTTTAGTTTAGGCGACTTGAACTATCCATGGGCTTGGATTATCCACAGATACACGTTATCAGTACGCGTCTGACTGCTATATGACATAATTTTGTTGCACAAATTATATTTTTTGTGGTTATTGCTCAGTGACCTAAAGAGGTGTTTTTGCAGGGTTTATGAGGAGACAGGGTTAAAGGGTTTATGAAGGGTGACTGGTCTTATGGTGGCAGACAGCAGCGGTAAAGATACCAGGCTGAGATGTCAGCGCTGTGATGTGACGGTCATTGATTTTAACCATGACTGTCATCCCACTGAACACACTGGATGGACTGAAACTAAAAGGAGGGATCATAAGGCTACGACTCAAAGGAATACACCAGCCTATACTGTATAACTTATATGCTTAGGTAAAGGTTGGTGCTGTGATCCTAACACATAAAAAGGAAGTAACAAATAGCTTCATTATACTATCCAAAGAGGTTATTACAGGAATGCTAGACGACATGAAAATATCCACATATTACTCTATGAATGGAACAAAACCAGGACCGTGGAAAGCAGCAACCACTTTATTTTATCAATAATTTAAATGTAAAGTTTATTCTAATATAGAAGCAGAGAGGAAATAGTAAATTGCTACCTTTTGCTTTTAGCTGGTGGATATTTGTTAATCGTATTGTTATTACAGTATATCAAAACCTCCGATACCTCCGTTTAATTACTTACAGTTTATAACATATGGATCAGTTTATGATTTTTCCATCATGCAATTTTAACTCAAATGGTTATAGCAAGCAATTTTTAGGCCAGGATGTTGGATCATACCGATGTAAATAGCATACCTGTTAAAAGTGGGATTGTCAGTAAGCTAGAAAACACAAGGATCCAAACGCATACTAAAAATATATTTAAAAATATTAAAATGATGGTTAAAATACAGCAATAAGCTCTTGGCAAGTTTATTAGAGGTGTTATGTAAACATTAAGCGTGGAGCTCAATATTGTGCACTTCAGTATGTTCCACAATGCATTAGCAATTACATGTTCATGGGCAAATCACTATTTGTGTGCTTGTCAGTCAGCACCATAACAACACCATATTAATTAAATCAAATTATATTTTAGATGTTGCTTTGGGAAGTTTTCTTACCGTTTTCTACATGTTACACATAAGGAAAGTTATATATAAGTTAGATATACATAATATGTTTTGTCATTTCCCACAGGAGAAAATTGATCCATGTGCTTAACTTAACCTACATAGTAGACTCACAGTTAACGTATAAAGAGTCGGTGATTAAGCTGGTCAAACCAAGCTGAAACAGATAATAGAATGTTAGTTATATATTTAAAAATGCAATCCACAGAGGCATCTATGAATCAAAACTAATCATTACCCCAAATCTGGTAAACTGACATGTTTTCAGATGTAATGAATAATATTCATTATTCATCACATCTGATTTATGATTAGCTCTCATAACGTTTATAACATTACATGCATATCATGACAAAAAATACAAATCGACTGTATGAGGCAGTTTCGTTTTTGTACCTTTTGATCATTTGACATTTATCTAAAATTCCTCATTACTTGCCAATCAGTTCTGTAATAGGAAAACCTCTCACCTTGTTTATGTTGCTTTGATTTTAAATTATCCTGATGTGATGTGTGATGTCTATAGCCTCAGAAGCAGCCCTGAATGTGGTAAATAAAATTTTTCCATTATGAAAGTTAGCGGACCTCACTGTCTGTGTCAAAGAGTGTAAGTGTCAGCTTAGCCTGAAATCACAGTAGCTCAAATTAATCAGCGTGTTAACCTCATCTCGCTGCCGGTGCTGAGGCCAATTTATGGTCACGGGATGGTAATTGATGAGATATGGCATTACCATAAGCAGTCCCACTGCCTGTAAACTTATAATTGGAGTTTCTGTAACAATGCTGCGAGGTTAAACAAAGGATTAATCATAATTAACAAAAGTATATTACTTTCCCCATATTAAACAGTTGGCTCCCACCTTTTCTATTAGCATAAATTTGTTTGCAGTCATTTATGGAATTATTGGAAATACCAACTCAAGTCAAGACCCTGAAAAATTCATTTATTCCATTCTGTGTGTGTATATATATGAGAGAGCCAGAGAATAAAAGCCTATGCTGTTGCTTGGAGAAATTAACTTGAATGAGACGGCCTAAAACAAAGTTTTCCACCATGCAATAAAAACTTTTTTTGACTTAAGGGATTTTAGGATATGTCATATGTTCCAAGCAGGATCACAAGTAGCTACACTAACAAATGCAGTGATTGTGTTGCATTGTATAGTGTATAACACACCAGCATTATACAGGGGAAGGAAAACCTAAAAAACAACTGAAAGCAATGGAAATCATTATGAATGTAAATGTAAATGGAAAAAGCATATTGCAGGTAAACACTGCAATCCAGCACCAATGTCAACCTGAGATATGAAGCACATGTTTAACCCACTCGACCAACCTATTTGATTTTTAACTGATTGACTGTTTACATTATAACTTGAGGCCATTGCTTATCTGTCTTGTAAACAGTATTTACATCCTAGTGGGAGTCAATCAATGAATCCAGGAGGCCCACCCACTCTCCAGAGACTTGCAATTACCAGATACTGCGTGGCAGTTGATCAAAAACTATAACAGCCACAGCCAAAATGACTACTGCTCCACCCATTCAGACTGGAGCTGTAGTGGTGTCAGCCTGAGTGTATGTTGTGTTTCTGCTAAATCTAGTTCTATGCATAGCTCAGCCCACCAGATCCGGCCCTGTGCTGACTACTGTGTCCTGGGCTGCAGTAACAGATGTGAAATCACATTACCCAAACGCTGCAATTAGTCTCACTCGCTCGCGGGTTAATGAGTTTGTGGAAATGTGCGACCCATTCCTCATTAGGTAATTTCTCATGCACTGATGAGAGAGGGAGAGAGAGAGATGTGGGTATACCAAGTTAGTAGAAATGACACATAGTTTGCTGCAACGTATACTGTAAAGCAACATACAGCTCGGGAGGAGGTGTTATCACTAATACTCACATAGGTGTTCATCTATTTGCATTAAAATAAAAAAAAATATTTGTTACATATGACTTGAATTCATAAGAAAAAGTCACCATTTCCACTGTTATGTCAAGAGTTCCTTTGCAGAGGGTAGTGCAGCTTCTGTCATCTGCTGCAGTTATATATGACTTTCTCATTATGGTGTGACTATGCTTATTGCCTTGCTGTGAGGCCACAGAGCCTGCGTGTGAATAGACAGCCTAGGGCAAAGCTCTGTCACCACACAATGGACAACAACAAAAGAACTAATTAGCAATCAATTACCGACATGTTTCTGTCCTGCACCTTTTATGTGGTTAGAGTGTAGAGCAGGTTACCACCACTCAACATGTCCCATTCACACACACACACACACACACACACACACACACACACACACACACACGTCACACAACATACTCTGAAATTGAGCGCACTATAGATGGTGGTTGCTTGG
>VUQG01019280.1:27849-42410 GCA_015106755.1 Etia nguti | reverse complement strand
TTTTGATCCTACAGATCATGTGAAAATATGACGTGATGGTGTTAAAGTATTCACATGGTCAATACTTATTTTTTAAACAACATAAATCTGAAAAAAAAAAACAACTTTGCTTACTGTTCATATTGTCTAACCATTACTCTTCACTCTCCTCTCTTGCAGTAAGGTTGGGTGGCCATGGACCCTTTCAGCCAGCTCATTCTCATCATCTCGGTGACCAGCTTCTTCACCTTCCAGTGGCTCTTCCACAGAGTCAGCCCCTGGTTGTCTGTACGCATCAGTCCTGGCTTCCTTGGCCTCAGCGACAAGCAGAAGGTGGAATGGAACTCGAGGTGACCGAACTCTTACTCTAACTTAGTGATGAATATTTACTTCCACTGGGCTGTATGGAGTGTGACACTGTTCTATGTTTAACAGAAGGGGTTTTGTCGTAGCTCAGTCCAAACATGTCTACTAACATTAAACCCACGTATTTACAGTGCCACTCAGAGAAGACTCGCATGTAGGATTCATTGTGTGTTTTGCGATGTTTGCTGTACAGCTATTGTGTAAGGTTCCAGCAACATGGGGGAGATTAACTAGAACGGTATTCCAAATGATCAGACTGAACTAGCCCGGTTCAGCTTCCATGAATCTTGCTCTTACATGTTCTCTGTTTTTGCTGAGTTCATTATCCGTGAGAGCACTTGTGAAATCAGAATGGCTCCGTGATTTAAAGTGGAAATCCAATTATTACCGGCAAGGAACCAGGCTGGGATTCAGGGATCCCTGTAAAAGTCCATGACTTCACAGTATTGTATTTATACAGTGTTACGGTCAGTGTGGCTGTCAGTGTCTGACTGACTGCTGAGAGCCGTGGACTGTGTCACTGTTTGAGTGATTGAATGGGACTGTGCGCCGCTCTGTCTGACCCTTCAGCAGTGTTTAATCTCTTAGTTTAATTGGTCTGAATCTGTGTGCAGTCCTGACAGGCAATCAGTTGATCCACAGTGAGTACTAAAAATTCCTCTGTCTGAAGCACAGACCAGCTTCAAGGCACTTTTAATGAATAAAAAGTATATTATCTATTACTGTGTCATCGTCTGCCCTTTTCAGGGATGAGCATATAATCAAGGCTCTGTTTTTTCTTTCTTTTTATTTCAGGACAGTATCAACGTTTCACGCCTTGTTGGTGGGAATATTCTGTCTTTACATTCTGTTTTTTGATGATGCTGTCAATGAAGATCCAGTTTGGTAAGAGTTTTGGCTTTGAACTTAATATTTTTAACCTTTTTTCGTAAAAGTTTTGGTTTATTTCATAATGAAGGTTATATTTTTCTGCATTAATGTCCCCTTTGTATAGTTAAAGTTGCCTTTCAGGCTTTAAATTTAATTTCCAAATGCTGAAGAGGTGTGAAAGGAAGACAGCTTCTGGTTTGTGTCAATATCAAATTAAATAGTGAGCGTAATTGTTTTAAGTTATAATGGTTAGAATATTTGGCTAATCGGGCGATTACCTACTGTAGTCTTTGTGCTAAATGTGTAAAACTTAATTATCTGAGTCTTCATTTGTATCAATTATACTATTAGTAACCCTGCCCTGCTCTTTATTGGAGTGGAATTACTCTTCAGTGTTGGAAGCCAAGTCTGGGTATTACCTAAGCTTAAGCTAGTGTTAGGTTTGTTAAAGGACAGTCTTCTTTTTCCTTGTAAAGTGAAACACTGGTAGCTGCAGTATGTTGAAATAACTTGTAACTATAAATGTACATTCACCTGGAACCTTTTTTATTTTTTCCTTCAAAGCAGTTTTTGTTTTTATAGGAGTTACTGGTAGCAATAACATGCTAACTAGCTTGAGTTGCTAACATTTACTTGTTTTTTTGTTTTGTTTTGTTTTTACCATAAATTAGTTAGAAATTTTCTAAATCTCCATGTGTTTTGTGTTTGTAAAGTCAATTATACCGTTAAAAAATTTACAAAGAATTATTAGTATTACACCCTATGTACATGTGCTATGCTAAAATCGACAGCTTGACAAGTAGCCTAAAACCAGAACTAACCTCAGCAGTTACAGCAGGGGAAAAATAGTTGCTAGAGACCCCTGGCCTGAGTAAAATTACTGCAACTGAGTCCAAGTTTGGAGACAGGTTGCCTCCCATCATGCAACCCATGCAGTTACCTTGCAAATGTTGTTGCTCAGTGGTTTCGAAGGTGTTGCACATTTAACCTCTGGACATGTTTTTTTTTTTTTTTTTTTTTTTTTTTTTCCCCCCCCCCCTTTTTTTTTTTTTTTTTTTTTTTTTTTTAGGTACAAAGGAACATTTAGTTTTTTCCTTCAGGTTCTCTTATCACTCTCCAGGAACTCCTCAAATATTGCCTTTTGTTTTCTGTGGAAACAGCTATGTTTAAGTTTAAGGATATGCTGTTTCTGTGTTTATCTAGTGTTGCTGTTTTGGGTCTTCACATGAACACACATACTTTGAAGCATTAGGTCTAGCTGTGTGCAAATCAGCACCTCGGCTGCTGCAGCTTGTAGTGTCTCAAGCTCATGCACATATGTCATCCTGCCTGCACAGAAAACCCTTTCCTCCCATTTTATTGACAGGTATCCATCCAATCACTGGCAGGTGGGACTCTGTTTGTCTGTGGTGAGTGAAGGGAAGGAGGAAGCCTGTGGCACAGTGCATAACTGCAACTGTAAACTCATTCCTGCAGCAAAGATCGGAAGAACTTTCAGAATCAGCCTGACAGTGTGGGACACATTTCATGGTTGTTGTCGGTGGCTGGGTGGTCGGGGGTAGGGTTGGGATTGAATAGAGCTAACAGTCTCTGGCATCCTGGGAAAAAAAACACGGTAAAACCGAAATGAGCTCAGGAATGGGTAAAGCAGTGAAAGAGAAATTGATATTGAGTATTGTGGACAAATGTTTCAACTCACATTCCTCCAGGAAATATTGTTAGAAAGTTTGCATTCCCTTAGCAATTGAGTGTGAAATTGCAGGTGAGCAAGCTGTAGTACCTTTCAATGTACAGACCAGCAGCCTCTAAACTGGTTCTCTGTAGATTTGTCAGAAACCTGAAATAGTTTTCCATAATTGAAAACTTTTTTTTTCTAAAATAATCTCTCAATTTGAGTTAACGTAAAAGTTTTATTTTGCTGCCCGTTATGTTGCCAATAGTCACTGTGTGCTCCAGACTAGTCAACAGAAACAACAACTCTAAATGATTTTTTAAAAATCAGCTTTAACTATATACATACATCTTTTGGACAAATGCAGATGGGTGACAAATTAAAGGAGAAGCCTGAATTACAGCTGCAGTAAATCTGGTAGCTAAAACATCTTGAGGTGACTGTTGTTGTGATTTGATGCTGTATAAATTAAATTAAACTGTCACGGCATGGATATTTTGCTATTACTTGTCCCCATAGAATAAAGAATTACTGCCTTTACGGCCTTTAGTCAGCAGATTTCAACCTAGCTCAAAACATACAGTAGATCTGGAACTGATGTGTTAGAAAGTGCATTATCCACCAGCATCGTCAAAACACAAAATGATGGAATATCTGTTGGAAAAAACTAAAATTGCTCTGGTGGGAAATGATGGTCCAACACTGTAATGAGACACTTTGTTTTCTTTCTTTTTCTTCTCTTTAAATTCGTACCCGTCTGTAGCATTTTAGTTCCAGGATCCTCCTTTACCTTTAAGTGGCTGAGGTACTGAACAAATGAAGCAGAGCAGCAGCTCGTTGAAGATGGCTGGTTTAATTTCTCCTGCTGACGGGTGCCTTTTGTCAACAGGTTATTACACCTCTCCTAAATGGCCTGGGCTGCACATTTTTTCTGTGTGCAACTAGTGAGCTAGAAAGCACAGTTCAGATGAGTAAACGTCTGGTGTGCGTGATGGAGAGCAGTGCCTTTGTTTTAATAATGAGAGGAAGTCGGTGTTTGCAAGGCGGATTTCTATCGAGCATTTATTTATTCATTCTTTAGATACCAGCTGAATGACCTCACAACTGGATGAATTGTTAGTGCTTTATCAACTGCCTAATCAGAGCCTCTAGCTTTAGTTGTCATCTCAGATCAGGTTTTGTGGTTTGACTGAGCATCAGATGTGTAATCCCCCCCCCCACTCTCCTACTTTGCTGCCGTGTCTCTAGATCAATGCAAGACAGGCTTTTAGGACAGGGAGGAGGCGAGGGGTTCGATAACACTGTGTGCGGTGTGTAATCTTATCTGAGAGCCTGTCATATCAGACAGGGCTGCTCCACTGACACGCCACGCTTTCCCAGAGTGGCAAATTAGATTGCTGCAATTAGATTGATGTGTGTACTGCTTGAAGTCTAGAGCCTCTTTAATCATGTCTGGACACTTTGTATTTTGTATTTGTTTCCGATTGGATTAATCTCTGCTAAGGTATGGTGATTAGCTTCTTAGTCTTTGACACTTTGATAGTGTATTGGTAATCCTTGCTGCCCCTGCACTGTGATCAGCCACAGCTGATCACAATTCTCTAACATAGCATAACACATCTCAGTATATCTACATAATAAAAATAAAAGTTGGTCTTACTTCATACATGTGAAAAAAAAGGGCTTCGTGTAATTGTCAAAAAGCCAAACTATTGGAATTGTACACCTTTCCAAATGTCTCCATTGGGGAAATCCACATACTTTTGAATGGTCAGAAGGCGGCAGGTCATCTGGTTCTAATTGTATTGTAAGTCTGTAAGAAAACCACAAGGCTTTTCAATTGATCTATGTCCTTAGTAAACACTTTCCTGATGGTCATGATGCTTGCTCAATCATCCAGGTAAGGAAATCCCAGAGTGTTGATTTTGTTGTTCTGAACATTGCGTTTTCATTGGGAGAAACGTCTTATCTCATGGCCATTGATCAATGACAATTTGCATATTAATGATCACAAAGTTGATTACATGCCCCATTGTTAGTCAGTGGTGCTACTTTCAATCATTATGCTAATATACTGTCTCTAAGGTTGGGGACATCTGCAGTCAGCCAAGACTGTAGAAATCTCTTGGACTATTCCACTGAAAATGCAACATCAAAATGAACAGAACCAACTTTCTTGGACTTTGCTGATAGCTTTATTGCCTATTTAATACCTTGTGATCTCAATTTCTAAATCATGATCTCAACTAGAGTAAAATTAATGATAAAGCAGGATATGCAAGCTTACCTGATCCAGCCATCACTCACGATGTCCAGTATTAAAAAAAATACACAAAGGTAGTGATGGTTAAAATGCTCAGCTCAAGACCTCAAGGCGTTGGTGGTGTCATGATAATGATGGCTACATCCATTTACATGCAGTCTGTCTATGTCATTTACAAATATCGAGGCTTGCCTAAAACTAAAAGTAGTCCTCCTTAAAGCTTGGTGACTCAGAATATGTTAAAATACATCAGGAGTCAATTACACATCTACCCCCCTGACAAGTATTCACCAGCTTTCTTGTCCAGCATGTGGGGACTAAACAATTATGCGCTCTGACATGAAGGATATCTGCTATTTGCAGTTCTAGCTGAAGCCTCTGGTTCAGTCATCTCCCTCTCCTCAGGCCTCCTAATGGAACAAATTTCTTTTGACTCCGGCTCTAATGTCCCTTGATCTGTCAATTCTCTTTCCCTTCCTCTGTCTTGCCAAGAAATGGTTGTTGTTCTGGAAGGCACAAAGAACCATTAGATGCAAGCCTTTTGCAGTTCGACTATGTGATTACCATAATGGTGAAAATGGAGATGCTGAAGGGGGCAGAGATGAGCATATGTGGGGTGCAATTACAATCAGATGTCAGCATTTTTTTTTTCATGTGGTCCATTTTAGGTACTTACCATTTGCGCAATGAGTAGAATAATGTCATGTTTGTATGTGCGTGCATACAATAGAAAAGCAGAGAAGCAGAAGATTTATATGCATGGTACTGCCACTCAAGACAAAGCAGACATGCAGATATATTCACACACTGTACTCGGAGTAAAGAATGACTTCCATTTCTAGGCAAAGACTGCTAACTTTATTGAAAAACATCTCCTATAGTCTTTTCTTATACGACAAGTGCATAAAATAAACCAATCAATGAGTAAAATGATTTCTTTTATTTTATGATTACAGATATCTACAGATTTGTGAAATTTCTTCTGCTGAAGAATATCATGTAATAAAAGCAAACTGAAAAGCAGAACAAAATACAGATAAAAAGATGGTGACGTAAGGTGATTTAATTCTTGAAGGTATAATTCTGGAGTTCTGGGTCTTCAGTTGAATCAAGTGAAAGCTGATTTTATAAGTGTTTTTCCAGTATCTACATAAAGGATGAGTTCTTAACAGCAGATCAGTTGTCTAGTCTCTTGTCTATTGTTTTTGTCACTTCAATAAGAACTGGGCTGATTTCTGAGCCTTCCATCTCCTCTCTTCATATTGCAGTGGAGTTGTTTGGATGGGGGTGGTACATCAGTGTCTCACACACAACACACTGTGCATATTTCTTGGTGCAGGGTCAGCTTTCCTTAGCCTTATGATTTAAGCCTTGTATCTCGGTAACAAGTCCTCTGCAAACAGCTCTGTCTCTGCAGCTGTCGCCTGCTCTTTCAGGTTCTTTTTAAAGATGTGTCATATTCTTTGTTAAAAGAAAGAAAAACAAACAGCAGACGATTGGTGGCTTGTAGCACCAAAACTGAAAAATGAGGTAACTCGTGTTTGTATTCCTTTAGACACAGTCTTTTTAGAGATTAGTAGACGTGAACTATGCAGGCACAAATTAGTCCAGTGTAAAGTGAACAAATTGTGCAGTCTTAATTGAAAATGAGGATTCAATTGAACATGTTTAACAAGCCCTGTGTATGCACCCTAGTTCTGTGAAGTGACTGGTAGCGTAGTGTTTAAAATGTTAATCAGGAGGATTAGGTTTCCTGACTATCATCTTGTAGCAAGAGGGATAGGATCTGGGAGTAAGTAGCTTCTATTAGCAGCTACAGAAGACTGTCCCCACTGATTGTGGCACAGTTGTTACTATTGGCTTATCTTTAAATGGTTGCCATCAAACCTCAAGTAATGTTGAGGTTTGATGGGACGCCTACCAACGTATGATGCCTACCAACAATGCAGAACCAGAAGAAAACGGTTTACCAAAGAAACTTTTTTTTCCCAAACTTATCTTTAATTAGCCAGCATATTAGCTCCGTAATCATATATTAAAATAAACAAAAACCTTCAAAACATCCAAGTCATTTATCACTTTGATTAATTTCCTATCTATCCTGAGAGTTGCGTTGTAGGCGCAACCATTAGGACAAAAAACCCTCAAAGCTCAACCTCCTTACTATGCAAACTTTACCACTCTGATGTTGTCTGTGCTATAACGTCTCTACTGTGTAGTTATTGCAGTTAAAAACAGGCTGACATGAAAAGATTCATTTTAACGAACCATAATATGCATCTTCAGTGACAAACTTATATATCCAGATGATCCACCGTCCTTTCATTATTGATATTCAATGACTTATCTGACATCTTCTCCTCAAAGAGGCTAATGCACATGATTGGTATTGCAGCCCTCCAGAAAAGTCAATCTTGATTGATGGGCATGACATTTCACACTCAGTGTTTCTCCCAAGCCTTTTCATGTTCTGCTCTGTAACCCTACTTAATCCTACTCCCTCTAAAACCACTTACTTCTTTCCCCACCGTTGCTCTGTTGGTGCTCTTCATCAAAAGCCTACTCACCTACAGAACCATTGCTTGTGTGCTTTATCTGTGATGCAGACCATGTGCTTCGAATAGCAACCAGCTAAATGCCTTTAAAATCACACAGACACACTGATTCACTTACTGTCTTACTGGTGTCAGGTAGCATTAGTGCAAACAAGATGCTTATTAGCCTTGCAATTGATAATTGGTTACTGGCAACCACTGGTAACGGGGCAGTGCAATTATTGTAAATCCCAGCTCTTGCATCAATTAGATCCACCTGACAGCTTAAATATCCATCCATTTAAATATCCATCCATCCAGTTTGTGAGCCGCTCATCCAGTTCCGTGTCACAGGGGGAGCTCGAGCCTATACGGACTGCCCCAAGGCAAAAAGTGCAATAGACCCTGGACAGGCCACCGGTCTATTGCGGTCCGAGTTTTGAACACATCTATAATATTTTATTTTTTCATGTTTGTGCTGTGACTTTCCAGCAACAATGAGAAACAAATAAACTCTGATTTGTCTTTCTCATAGGTGTATTAAAATGATCCATCTTTGAGATCTGATTATTTTTATCTGGTTAACAGTATTGCACTTTTAATGTACTTAGTCGATGGAATTTACAATGATCATTGGATTTCATTTCAGGAGTATTACCATATATTTGGCATGCAGTATGTCCTGGTTAAATGAAATTAGAGCGGAAATGTTGCCTCTGAGCTATCCCCCGAGGGATTCAATAAAGAAGTGTCTTATCCTGATTCATATTTATCAGTGGAGTGTGCATGCATTTAGAGAAAAAGAGAAGAAGAGAGAATGAAGCCAGTAATATTGCAACACGAGCGTGCTGCAGTGAGTGATTGATCATGTGGACCGGGGCCGTCTAATGTAACCCCGCCGACCGACACTGACTGGCTTGTGACAGCTATGATGAATGAAAACCCACCGGCCAATGTCTTACTAATGGATTTCCATGTACTCTTTGTGCCTACACACACACACACACACACACACACACACACTGGCACTCGCATCTTACTTTCCGGTAGTGATGCTCACAGGACACGAGTACGCTGGCGTACCCAAGCACACTTTGAGTAATTATGTGAAATATTTTTATTTCAGTGTTGGTATTTCATCTCAAAAGTTATACTGTGTTTTAGGAGAATTTATTATTAAAAAACAAAAACAAACATTCAACCCTTTGCTGAACTAATGACTTCTTAATCAGTTCTTGAGAAAATGTATGAGCAATTTGACAGTCAGTTTTAAAGTCATTCATTAAGAAACAGTGTCCAACCCCAAACACAATAACACTTAATAATAAATCAATCGGAGCATGGCCATTTAATGTCAAGTAGTATTTAAGCTGATTCCTAACAGTTGGGTATTTATGCTGATATTGTTTGTTCTTTATTTTCCAAGGCATTAAATGAGGCAGCTTTGGTTTCTAAATAAAGCTTGTGTTGTGTGCACCGTTTGTTTTTAACTTCGCATTAAATATGATGTAAAATACATTAAAGAGGGCAACAAGATACATGAGAATGCAAAAGAGATCCTGTTGTGATGAATGTCAGTGTGTGAATGTTTATCAGTCTTTATAAATACACAATAGGGCACACCAATTACCCCCGTCTTCAGAGGACCCCTCAGGGTTCCTTCCGTTTGTAGCAAAAGGCTACAGAAATAAATAGGGTCTTATACCATGGAAGCAGAAGGAGTACGCCATGATGGATTGATCTGCTCCGTCTGCTCCTCAGAGTCAATCAATCATCTCAGCTTTGGTGCTGTTTTCGATAGGAATTTTCCACACTCTGTTTTGCCTGCAGCCACAGAGAGCTGCTTCTGGGTTTGGATAACCAGAGGGCATTAGATATCTGATTACACCCCTCCTCTCAGTTGTCACCATTACTGTTTGTCACAGAATAGAGATAAGGCTGCTAGAAAACAAACTAAAAACAGTACTTCCCCTTTACACAGAATGAAGGCTTGAGTTGCATCTGAAAACACGCTCAGTTTCTTTCTGCTCTTATACACCACGGACAGTACATGGTCAATAGTAGGTCATATATAAGCAGCGTGAGTCTTGCTTGAAGCTAGCACTACCCCATTGAAGACAATAGGAAGTGTACGACAACAAGACAAAAAACACAGCAGAGGGTGTTTAAAAAGTGAGATGGTATTATAGCTACAGCCATGACACTGCGACCTCATCAGGACTTTAGTGCTGGAACAAAGGGAGTACTATTACAAGAATGTGGCTTTAAAATTGATTTACCAGACAAGGAAAGCTCCACACCATGTTTCTCTACATTTTTTACATTAAATGCTTTTAGATTTATGGTCAAAGAGTGTTACTTCCATCATTCAGTCAAGCCAAGTCACTCATCTGTGCTAACCTCATCAGCTAATTCATACAGGCATGGAGATGAGGTGAAAGGCAAACGGTGAAGCGGAGAGTTTTGCTCTCATGCTAATAATGTTGAGCAGGGTAGATGCTGACAGAACTGAAATTGCTCAAGATGTAAAGACCTGAGTTGAACATTGAAACAAGATTTTTAACCAACCAGTTGATGGTGAGAGATCTAAATTTCTAGATTTATTTATTCTTTTTTTTGCTCCTGTTGACTCAGAAGAGGGAAAATGCCTCCTACCCACATGATGGAGCAGTATTAACCTCAACTGGGCATATTCTTGGGCGGTGGTAGGAATATTCAAAGGTGCTTGCATATCCTTGAATATACTTATTTTCTTTTAGTTGTTCAGCACTTTGGTCAACAGTTGTTTGGGTTTTTTTAAGCCTGCTTATAAATAAATTGAATTCAATGTTTTGCTGTCTTGGAAAATGCATTCGACTGCGTCCTTTAAGTGTCCTGGGGGAGTACTCAATTTCCCAACCCTCACCTATGGTTGTGAGCTCTGGGTAGTGACTGAACCAATGAGAGGAGTGGAAATTAGCTTAATCTGAGGGGTGGCTGGGCTCATCCTCAGAGGTATGTTGAGGAGTTCAGTCATTCAGGAAGGAGAGGCGAACCATTATTCCTCCACATCAAACGGAGACAGTTTTAGCTGGTTTGAGCATCTGACTAGGAGGCCTCCTGAACAGTTCTAGGTCAGGTGTTGTAGTTGTGTCCAACTGGTAGAGACCCAGGACACCCCTGGGAAGACCCCCCACTGGCCACCGCTGTGGGAGGTAACTGGGGAAAGGATGCTGACGTTGACATGAATGGGTGGGTGATTAATCGTTATTGCCACTTTCCTTCCAGGTAAAATAAGCTAATATAGAATATGCTAAATGCCGTAGATATGGAGAAACATTGTCATTATTTTTTTACTTTGTGTAATTGATGATCATTTGAACAGAATGACAGAATCAGTAGTAATAACATTACTGGGCTAAAACTGCAAAGCATTAAGGTCAATTAAATGCCCGAGTGGAGTTAATAGCTCTGAAACATCTTCACTTACACAAACTAATTTTATCTATAGTAAGAAGATAAATATTGAGGTCGTCGTAGCAGCTTAAAACAAGACATTAACAAAATCACAGAGTCTGTTGAGAACAGGGATCTGAAAATGTTACAAGAGAACTTTTTTTTCCAGTTCTGTGTTGTCACCTAAAGGCATGGTTACGATTTACATATTTGGCGAGCTTTGAAAATAATTCTTCATAAAAATTGAAGTCTTTGATGTACCTGGTTGCTGAATGGTTGCATCAGATCAATCCAACCATCTACTGTAGGCTAAGTTGTTCTCGGAGATGAACAGCAAGGTTTTTCGTCACCTCTCCTACTTAACCAGGTCAGTTTCCACGCTATTGCATTTTTTCACCTCATCTACATTTTTAGCCCGCAAGAAGTTTAATTCTCTGCCGGTTTAGTCCCACTTTCTTGTTATTAAACTTCCAAACCCCAATTTGCCTTTAAACTCTTATACAGTAATTCATTAAGGGTAATGTGTATTCTTCCTTTGTGCCGCGCTGTCTCTGTGGGGTTCAGCTCCATTTGCATAATATTTGGTCATATGAGAACGAAAATGGACCATGCAATCTCTCATAAGGCTGTCAGGATGGAATAAACACCCCTTAGCATTTCTCATTTAGTTTATGAAAAGAAATAAATAGCTTTGAGATTCACAAAGACAAACACTCACACATCCACAGTCGCTGTAGACAGGCAGATTTTACACTGTGACATTTACACACAGAGTTAATGCAGGAAGCACACGAACTCAGGGAAATCCAGCAGCAGCTGCTGAATGTTTGCAATAATCAGTATATCGGTTCTTTTTTTCCCCTCTGGTGGTTGGTTCCTAAATGACTTGACTTTCATGTTACAGTGACTGGTGCTTTGTAGCGGATGCTTTTAATCTCGGAGAAAAGATGCTTTTCATGTGGGCCACACAAAGCTGTTTTTGTATTATCGTTCAACATCACTGTAGTAATTACTGAAGCTCGGCGCGAGGGAGACTTTTATGTTTTAGTTTTTATCACACGCGCTGTCAAGTTGCTGTTGCTAACCAGCACATTAAAGGTTTGGGGTTAAATCTCAGTAGTTATCCATCTTCGAAGATTTTGACTTATGTAACAGGAAATAAAATAACGATTTGTCGGTTATTTATTGTACTTGGTACTTTTTTCTTTTACAAATCTTTTTTAAAGCTCCCTTTTAAAAAATTAGTTGAAATGCATACTGTCGTAGTGGACAGATTACCGCTTTAGGGATTAGTCACTGTAAAAATAGCATCAGTGTTAAAACAATACTCTGTGCAACATGCCGATAGCTCATGTATATGTATATAATAAGATTAAAAGGTTGCAGTAATGATTTGTTTTCAATCCAGACTAGACTCCAAACGTATACTAATTTTAGAAATGTAACCGATAAAAAGGTATTTTGTTTCACCATGGAGAGCATCGACCAGCTGTATCAAGAATACACTGGAAAAAAACTTGTCCACACAAAGAAACCTCGAGGTGGTCTGAGAAAGACTTGCAGTCACAGTGGAAAAGTCAAAAATAATCTTATTCGGTTGGATGTTGCGAATGTTTGGACTGATTTGTTGTTGTGTGAATAGTTGACAGGTACTGCATGTTGAGTTTTTTACCTTTTCACCTCATATCCTGCTAAGAAAGAACCTAAAAACAAGCAGAACTTGTCTCAGTTAGTGCATAACTGTGTTTTCTCGGATTTTGCAGGTGGCCTGAGAGGAGCGTCCATCGTTGACTCACTAGACACTCTGTACATTATGGGTTTGATGGATCAGTATAATGATGCCAAGGAATGGGTGAAGACCAGCCTGGATCTAAATTCGGTGAGAAACTCATTTCAGTGTCAAGTTTCTTTCTTTATTTTTATTTTTTGCATTTTACTTTCGGGCAACTTGGGGGCAACAACCTCCCCTCCATCAAGCTTAACCACACTCTTACTTCATAAGCATAATGAAGTTTTCAGCTGTGACCGTGCATGCTCGATTGATTTCAAGCTGTGCTTTTGTGCTTTAACAGCGACATTGTGTCCACTGAGTCTGACAGTTTTCCAAAGCTCGGGACATTCCAGCAGAAATCAAAAGCTTCCTGTGTGGCCACCAGCCACGCCGTGTTACCGACTGATGGAATTCTCTGCCTCTCTGAAAGGTCTTTGTGGGGCAGAAAATGCGATAAATAAAGGAGAGAGGGCTGGAGCAGGGTTTAAAGGGTGTTGTAGATTAAAAAAATGTGGGAGAGAGGAGGCAAAGAGAGGCCATGACCCTTTCATTGAGCGAGTCTGTAAAAGCTGGGTTGCGAGCAGCGAGGGTTGCCAGTTCTGATATCATGTTGAATTGAGCGAAAGCCAGTGAAAGTGGCAACCAGGAAGGGCTTTTATGGAGTTTGCTGCTAATAGGTAATTTGTGAGCCTGTTTGTCAGTGTGGTTTTTTATGTTTTGCAAATGAAAGGGGTCATTTCTGGGCTGCCCTTGTCAATAAAATGTGGTTATGTAATAGTGTGTAATTACACAAAGCTTGCTAACACAACTATGTCATTATGACTGTCATCATGGTAGGCTACTCTAGACGCTAGGCAATAATTATACCTATTCACTGCCTGTTATGACAGCATGCCAAATGTCTCAAGTTGAAGTTGTTTTGTTTGTTGACAGTTAGCGCCCAAAACACTTGTTTATTATAAGTGTGTTGGTGAAGAAAACCAGTCTTAACTACATTTGACACATGTGGCATACTGCACATGATGCTAGTAACACTGAACTGTATTTGAATAATATGCAGTCAACAGCTCTGCTGGAAAGCAGAGGGCTAAAAAACACCTCCACTGCGTTTAAGATGCGCTTTATCACAGCACGTTGTCGATCACTGCCAGACACGAGGCCATCAAGAAATGCACAGTGATTGTTATTGCCCACATATCAAAGCTGTTATTTTCCTCACTCATGGCACGCACAGATGTCACTGATACATATGCACAGTGAAGGACTTGGAATGAGACGTGACACACACCCACACACACGCGCAGTTAATGCAGTGAATGGTCTTTTCCCAGCGAATGCAGAAAATTCTTAACTTTGACTGGAGCTGTGGCTGCTGGAGACGGCCAGTAATTGCAGCTGCTGACAAACAGCCACAGTGTCACCAATCATAAAGACAACAAACGCAGGTTTACACTTCACAGTGCACTTTGTCACGGGTGTTATATGCCACAATTTGTTAACTTCACCCCTTCCCGTCTTCACCAGTGGTCACTGCAGGGCAGAGACTCGCAATTATTCTCTGCGGGAGAGTTGAAATTATTACATGTCCTCATTAAGGGGCTGTTCTTTGTCCTGTAAGATGTGATTACTTGTCGCATTTTTTTTTTTTTTTTTTTAATTTTTTTTTTTCCG
>VUQG01019280.1:0-27829 GCA_015106755.1 Etia nguti | reverse complement strand
GTAAGATGTGATTACTTGTCGCTTTTTTTTTTTTTTTTTTAAATATCTCATTTTCCGCCTAAATTACAGCATTTCAAGTACGGTAAACTGTGCACATGTTCTTTCTGAATGTCATCATTTTGGTAATGAACTACCTTTTGCAGTTTGAACATAGAAAACAAATAAAACAGCACACTGGCTCATCATAGGGATTGTCAGACTCACTATGAAATGGATCACCAAGCTTGTCGAGAGCCTACAGAAATGTTTCTGATGGCCTCATTTTTTTTTTTTTTCCTATTCAAAATGCCACTTAAGGAAATGCATGCCGCATAAAAGTAAAGGTTGGGAAAATGTAGCACATAAGGTCAATAGTTTGTTCATTATTATAAGAAAACAAGCTAGGAAGTAAAAAAGAAAAACAAAACACTTTGTTTATCCCAGATTTAGGAAATTATTTTGTTGCAATCCTTAAAAAAAATGAAATTACATGAAAAAAAATGAAATGTATAACAAATAGAAGTGTTTTAAGTAGATTAATTAAAACATTACAAATAATATTATATATATTATCAGTGTTGCATTACACATTACTTGACCATTGTGTTACTTAATTACTCTTGGGAGAAAGTTCTTTACACTGCTCGTGATCTAACCTTAAATGCATAGTCACATAATTACCAGTTATCAATAAAAACCTGATGCTACAGTCTCACAAACTGACATAAATCCTCGTCCTAATTAGGACACAGATCTTTCTTTTAGTGTTAAAGTTTGAACTAAAGGCTGAAAACACAAAGCGAAGTTGAAAACCAGCTCAGAGAGGCATCAAAACGTGATTACAGCATTGCATTACTTTGTAAAATGTGACACCTCACACTGTATATAGCAATTTTTATAAGAATTTCAAATTACTTGATAAATAAAGTAAAGTGTGATCTATTTCAGTAAAAGGTGCATACAGCAGTACAAGGAATGGAGCAAGGACACACGGGGATTTTCATGCTCACATTTTTCTTTTAATTACATTACTGTCAGCAGATTCAGCCAGTCACACTGCAAAGCACTTTGTTAGATTTATCTGCTCAGGCCTGTCTGTCAGCCATAGCTCGACACGTTGTGACAGCTGCTCTGTAACTTGTTAGCAGTGAAACAGGGACAGAAGGAAGAGGACAGTGTTACACTAGCACAGACTTGACAGTGTTTGCAGCAGGTTTCAGCCTCTTCACCGAGAAACTTGGACATCAGCTGCTCATTATTATCCGTTTCTGCAGGATTTCTTCTTTGTGTCGGAATGAAACCAAACATACCCACGTTTATATTTTTAACAAATGCGTTTAGTAATACAAAACCAACAGACTTTAAAACTGTTTGCCAAGTGAACAAATTAAATTCCTTGAAATCCACCTTAACCATATGACTTTGACGCAAACGACAAGCTTCTGATGCACATCTGAATGACCAGCTCAGCAGACAGACTGGCCATGCTGGTGGCTCAGCCAATTACCAAGACAAAAGAAGCTCCAGAGTATTTCTGCCCGTGTTTGGCCTGTGCCATGTTTCTCTACAAGCTGTTGTTGCATAAAGACTGAAGTCTTTGGCAACATCATCACACATCAGCACTGAGGCACTTATCGAGTCTGATGAAGACTTATTTATGTAAAGAACGGTTTGGTCAGTATGACGACTAAGTTTCAGTTAAGTAAAGCAGTTGCCCTCTGTGAGCTCATCAGACCTTTTCCCATTAAAGCGAGTAATTAGGTGTGATTAATGTAGACTTTAAGATTGGACTGTATTCCCTCATGTTCCCTTCCAAATTTTATTACGCTTTCAGAGCCTCCCTTTCTCCATTTCTGCTCTTTCACTTAGTTATTTCTAATCTCTCCACGGCAGTTTCTGTCTGGCTCAGTTCTTTTTATTCATCATCGAGAAATCTATGTGTTGAGTCTGTTAAAGCAACATTGTGGCAAGTGATCGCTCTGATCTACAGTCATCCAGTTTCAACATGTTGCTGAGTGTTATAAAGGGTTTTTTTTTTTTGTCTGTTTGTTTGCTAAGAATAAATACATTATCACAGGTGATGACCCTTTAAGATGACATGAAGAAAATGTATTTTAAGCCATTATTAAAGGAAGATCTTTTAGATCAATTAAAATCACTAAATATTTGATTATGTCAGTTTGGGTTTGATAAATCATTAATAACTCAGGCAATTTCTTTCATATATTGTTATTTTTATATTGATCAATAATGATATCGAGGTTTTTCACACATACTGTAAAACTTCTTAAACTGCAAGGAGATTAAAAAAGAAACCAGAATTATTAAGTAGTGACATTTTCCAAATGTCAAGAATAAATTTGTCAATACGCCCAACAATGCATTGTGTATATTATGCAAATGTATAATGGGATTTTTAGACTGAACTGTGTTAAAGGTGGACTAATGTGTACAGTAAGTAGAAGTGCTGTCAAATTAATTATCCTTCACAGAAGTGAAGCGTGGACATCTTCTCACTAAAGCTCAGCCTTTGGTGATTTTTAAAATTACTGCTCCTCATAGATTGAATCTTCCCCCTGTGATTTTGCTGATGATTGCTATGAAGCCTCTTTAGCATAACTAGAAACATCCACCAGCAATAACTTCTTATTTACCACGTTGACGAATCTCCAGAGCCCCACCAGGATGGCAAAATGACTGGATAATATGCACACTCAGGCCTGTCATTCCACATCTCGGATCAAGTTAGTGTGAAATCTCATGGGTGTTATTGGTAGAGACTGGAGTAATGAGCTGTGTTTTTTTATCTTTTTTATTTTTTATATGTCGTGGCATGTGCTGCATTTCTCCATCCCTGAACGATTCAGTAAGCGTGGATGTTGGCATGTGTAAGCCGAGTGCCACTAAATTGGACAGAGTGCGTAAGAGGAGGGAGCTTGTTATTATTTCTGAAGGGAGGTTGAGATGCTGACAGTCACATGCATACATTGCAGCCTGTCAGTGTGGTGTCAGAAGAAGGACGAAAGAGCTGTCAGATGTGGACCCGATGTCATTTTTCTGACCTGTTAAGAGTACATGGTGAACAAGGTACTCCTCAACCGTCTCAGGTGTGCTGTGGCTCGTCACTTCTCATGCTCTGAAGGGAGAATAACAAAAAATAGTAAGACTTTTGTGGGTTTGTCTAAACTGTAAATATACCGGCGATGTGGGAAATATGTGCATGGGAGCTACTACTAAATTTCATATTTTACATTTATTATATTAAAAATGGCATATTTTAGCACAGTAATGGCTATGGTTCCTATTATATTTGTGCATGTTGTTAATGGTTATATGTGCACAGATTTGTGCTATAAATCTTCATTTCCACGTTGCAGAGAGAGATGTGTACTTGTGGTGTCAGTGCCCTCACATTTGTTTCAGGTCCCCTGCTGTTAGCTTATGTAACAGATAATTATGAATAATGATATTAATTGATAATGTAGTAGTGTTGCATCTAAGTAGTGTCGGAATTGTATTAATAAAACTCTGCCCTTGTTCTGTAGTCAGTGTTCTCTGTAGCAAACACTAAATAGTGGGTGGGTGAGTGATTGAACACACGGACAATCCAAGCACAAGCTTAGTCTTGTTTGTTTTGGGGTTTTTTCCTCTGCCCTTGTTTAGTTTTGTGGTTGCTTGCTGTGAGCCCAGTAGGGGTTGTTTCAGTAGCAGTGAAGCAATGAGTGTTTTCTTCAAACTGTGGTGGAAGCTGAACAAGCGTGCCTCACCCCAAAACATCCAAGAAGAAAAAAACAATTCCTCAAATCTCCCTAAAGTCTTTTCTGTCAGCTCGAGATATCGGCATTAGCTTGAGGTCTCACTTTCATTACATCCAAATCAAATTTGCAGCTGCATAAAGCACAGCGTAGAGAAAATAACCAAAGTGTATTTATATGAGTGTCGTTATAATCCAGATGTAATTGACTTTTTGGTAGAATGAGCGCAGATACATTGCACATTGTTGTTGCTGTTAATCTTTTGAACCTCAAAGGGACGCTTGGTCCGGAGGCCAGAAAGAGCTTGTGCTGCCAGTCCAGATACAGTTTCAGACTCTCACATGGGATGCACTCCTTTCACAGAGCAGAGAAAGTTTGGTGAGAGACTAGAAGAGAATGAGCAACTTCATCAAGTCATTTCAGAGATTGCCAGCAGCATCTCACCAAGTACTGAACAATGCGGTGTGTCTGCTGTGTACACATGTGCAACACGGAGCGAAACCTGAGAGAAATGTGTGGTAACTATTATTACCAGAGAAAAAAGTTGTTGACTGAGTTCAACTTTGCAAATGCCTCAGGCAAATATAGAGCGCTTGGGTAGGTTGTTATTCTAAAATATTTTAAGCCAACAAAGATATTCTGACTATTTTATGCATTTTCATGATGACAGTTTTTAACTTGGAGATGTCATCACATTGTTGAAATAGACATTCAGTGTTTCCCACCATATTTTTAATCTCGAGGCTTGTAAACCGGTCTGTTTTTAATCAGTTGTTCATGGGTTATTTTCAAAAAATGTGCGCTCACATTTGAAGACAAGAAAAAGTGACATTAGTTGGTAATGAGGAGACCTGGAGCAAGGTTGTTGTTTACCTCCAGAGAGCTGTTTTTTGACCCCCACTGACACACTGTCTGGACTAAATTAGACACAACTTGCTTCTAGTCATGAAGGCGTCTGAGGAAAAAACGGTGTCATTTACAATGCCGAGAGATGGTTCGGTGAAGACGCCGTGCCCCTAAGCTGAGGTCAAGCTGAGCTGACATTCTGTCCCAGGATGCGCAGGGCAAAGGACATTTTGCGTGGGTAGTTCATCATTACGGATATTTACCAGCACATTTTGTATCATTCATGCACTTTTGTCCCTGTGCAGCCATTTGGCACAGGCAAAGGCTGACACTGGATTCTGGCTACTACAGCGGGAAAAGGGTTGGCTTAGTTTGAGGAGCTCTGATTTGCATGTAGACGTTCTTTAAAAATAGTATTGAATATCTTAGATGTTAATATGGAAAAATCTCTGGAACATTAAGACTCTTTTTGAAAAGTGCAAAGAGGTTGCGCTGTAATGTCTTAATAAACACAAAGTGTATGACTATGTAATAGTGACAGACTCACAAAAAATGTTCATACTTCAGTTTACCTCGGCTCTACATGAGCAGCACCTGTTTTCAGCTTAAAGGCTGCAATAAACGTGTAGGTGCACACCACCTACACGGCACCACACTGCAGGTAGACAAAGTGTGCAACAAGCTGGTGATCATAGCAATTCACATATTTGATAAGAAAGAGGACAGCAGTATAAAGGTGGTGTCTTTATAAATAATTCAGAAACCAAACTTTGTATAAAAAACAACTTCCTTGGAGCAAGGAAGTCGCTGGACTTTAGCTTTAATTTAATTTTCATACTACTAAAATTACATGAAGACTGTTAGACTGAAAAAATAAATATATAATCGGTGTGTTAATTAGCTCTCTTAATGACCTAATCTGCATAACTCGATGTTAATATATATATCAGCATGAATACGCTGAAGCATTAAGCAGCTCAAATAGCTCTTTGGTGTTTTTTTTTCTTGGCAGTTTGGGATTTAGCAGCCGCTGAGGAAAAAGTGAAGGATGTGTCTCAGTCAGCAGGGCCAAATACAGTGGGAGGTATATGATGAGAGACAGAGGCAGACAGTTCGACACAGAGTCAGGAGGAAGGAAGATGGACTGCAGCAGGCTGAATAATAACAGCAGAGAGAGAGTAGAGCAAAGTCCCATGAGACCCAAGCATTATCATAGAAGACTCTGTGGGGGAGCTACTGCAACCCCCAGGAAAGAGCAGAGACCTGTGCACACAAGAGTTTTGTGCGTGCGTGTGCATTTGTGTGGGGAGAGAGCATCAAAAGACAGAGATGAAGCTCTGAAAATAGACAGATGCGGAGAGACCAATATTCTCTGAATGTGAGGTGATGGGTTGGGCTGTAATTCAGCTATAATTTATAACCGTGGCAGTATTTGATGAATTATTCACCAGGCTGTTGATTTACAAGTTAATGCATTTAGTGGAGATGTTTTATGACACGAGTGCATCCTCACTTTTGTGCGTACACAGGATGTTCGAGGTGAGGTTGGATGTGCATTAATTAGTCGGGTTAAAAAAAAATGTTTTCAAAGAAGTAAAATGATGAGACTTAAACCATTAACCAATAATATTCTCTGACTATTTAATCACATTTTATTGGTCTGAAATTGGGATAATTTTTCCTACTGAGGCTATCCCCAGTTTGTACAAATGCATGATGGGAGTGTAACAAGAGGGCAACACTCAAGTGAAAAGAGAAAAAGTGGACGTATCACAGCTGATAACCATTACTATCTAATATCTGTCAGTTAAAATTCAGTTTAAAAAAATGGAGAAAGTTTTCTTTCATTTCAAACTATTGCGACGTAAAAAAGGTGCCAGAATAAAAGAAAAACTGTTCTTGTGCTTGTTCCTGAATGGTTTAAAGGGTTTTGTAACTTTGGTTAGTGTGGGATCACTAAACAGTAAGAAATGGGAAGGTCGGTCTCTTGGAATATACTCATCTACTGTAATGTCTATTTTAAAAACAAAATCACTGAATTCATTACGTAAGCCTCTTTTAGCAATAGTTATTGTGGAAAAAGCCAATATTTGTGAACAATATTATATAATTTACTTTACTGTTATGCTGATTTCACCCACCTGAGTATTGAGCTGAGTGGGCTCATTTTTTTTGTGGAGTTGCTATTTTGGCTTGAATTTAAGAGCTCCCTTTATGTCAGAGAAAGCTGATTAGCATGCTCCACAGGGTAGCGGGTAGGGTCATTAACGGTAATGTTGTAGACTGCTCTCACAACTTGGACAATGACCAAGACTATAATTACTGTACAATATTTAAAAAAACAAGACATAGAAAACGCAGGCGCAGCTCGATGTCCTGAAAGCAGCTAGTTGGAGAGGAGCACCAGAGGCAGCAGCTTTAATCTCTCTGGCTCTTGCATACTGTTAGAGTGGAAGGATCAAATTGGGCCCTTTCATGATTTCTGTATTTTAATTAGCAATGTTAAGTTCAATCCCAGCCAGTATGCGTGAATCACCAGCTTTGGTAGGAGAGGAAATCATCTCTTTCCATCCTTGGCTCATCAGGTCATTTTGTCTGTCACATCAGCCCGATTTGGCATTAACATGTAGCAGTCGGTCAGAACCTGGATGGCGGCAATGCTAACAGACATTTGCCCAGTGACAATGATGCCTCTTTATTAGCAGTAAATTATTACATTAGCATTTGAGCAGGACACAACTGGGCAATAGTCTAGTCAGCTCCTTGGCACACAGCAGCACAGTGGCTATGCCAATCAGGCTCGTGTCCCAAGCAAATCTGGGCTGAGTAGGACAGAAATCTTTGCTTTGACTATTGAATACTCATCACCAGAGAAGGAGAGAGCACCACCGGCAACACTGCATTGTATGTACCCCAATGAGACATTCTGTTCCTTATTTTCCTTTTCTGTCGAGGCTCCTGCTCCATAAAATGACATTAGCTAGTATAATTAGTTTTTCTCCCAGTAGTACACATTTTAAATGGTTACAGCGTTGGTAAAAGCAGTTGCTTATTTAAGTGATCTTTCATTCTCCATTCTCTGCCACAAGGTAAGGAGAAAGAGGAGCACACACAGATCATCCACATAATTAAAACCACCTGCACCCTGCACACCCCTAATACAGCCACAACATGGCTGGACATGGATAGAAATGTTGACAGATGTTGGGGGAATGGTTAGTTGTACTGCAAGGATCTTTAGGTGAATGATACCTATTACTTGAATGTAAATGATGAATGATGGTGGGGTCTCCCCTTGGTTTGTGTACTACTTTTTAAGCCCTGAGTAGCCAGATTATAACCACATTTGCACACTAGGGCTGACTAGCTAGCATACTTCTTTAGTATATTGTTTTAGGCTTGACAAAAACAATACTACAAAAACTGAACATCCCATTTAGAGAACACAACAAGTGGCCATTTGACTAACTGCTACTTTATAGCTTTATAGTTTCCAGATTTTGGATGGCAGGTGACAAATTATGCATCAAGAACATCGAGGTTTCTTAAAAGACTGTTTTGGCTGTATGAGGGGTACTCGTGTAACTCCTGATGATCAGTGTTATTTACTTAATCTGTCATTGATTTATATCTTGTGGCTGATTGGTTTTTATCATGAACATCTACTGTATATAGTAGGTTTTGTGTGAAGAAGCAGTGTGTTAATGGTACTTTAAAGCTGCGCATTTGTTTTCACTGATGAGCATTCTTCAGAAAGTTTCTTACTTCTCACTGCGGCAGGTTGAGAAGAACTAAAAGAGGAAATGCAGACAAGCTTTCAGCTTGATGGCAATGGTGATGAAAACCTCTGTGTTTTTCTCTGACAGCCTTGTGTTGACTCCTAATTAGACCCTCAACTTGAGCACCATGAAGAGAGACAAGGAGGGAAAAAAAAATAAACAGGTGTCATCCACTTATCCAGATTTTCTGGTTGTGCTTGCGGGGGAGCTTTAATGCTTGCTGCATCATGTATTAACGTACCTCCAGGATAAGCGGTGCATTTAAATTGAGCTTTATGACATTGCTTTTAGTGTTTTAGTCGTAAAAGATACTTCTTTTGGGTTAGATTTGAGAATCCCCTATTCTTTTATTAGGATTCATCTACTGCTTCATTGAGATAAGTCATCTGAACTGGAACATATAACGAAAAACTAAATAATTCTCTTTGAGCAAACATAGCAGGAAGGGAGGACATCTGCCTCCATCATTTGGGATGAGGGGAGAGTGGAGGGACGAAAGATCATGATTAACAGGTAATAATATAACAATAATTCAATATTATACCCGTTTTCAACAGCCTAAAACAGACAACACCTGGGTCACATTTAGATTTCAAGAAGTTCAGCCAACTGAAAATATCTGTTTTAGGATAAATATTGAACAGCTGAATTAATCACAGACACATAAATTAGAGGACTTTGGTCTTTGTTTAGTCTGAAGTTTATTAGAACTGTGCAAAGAAACAGGGATATTTCAATAATTCAGTTCCCCCACATCAGCTGGTGTGTTTGTCCAGGTAACAGCCAAGCACAGAGCCTTAATAGCTTGTGAAAGCTAATAATTTTATGCTTTAATGTGGAATCCAACTTTGATAATGAATAAAAGAAAAGCATTCGACTTCTCATGTGGACAAATTACTTTGTAAATCTTGTAAAAAGCCATTAAAGGTTCAAATTTTTCAGGCCTTATGTCCCAATGAACATCAGAAGCAGATTTGGTTTGCTTCAAAGAAATTAGTGTCCAAATAATTTTCAGTGTTTTTGATGGTAAACCAGTTTTACACTCAGCCTCACAATCAGATCCAGTCAGCTGTACCTCCATCCATTTGTACATTAATGTGGAAATTTGAGATTGAGTCATATGAAAGCAACCTTTCAGACCACACAGTTTTTAATCTTCTTTCTTCTTGTCTTACTTACACCGTGATGATTGAATCGTTTTGTCAGTGTGAGTTTTACTGTTTAGTGTATGTTCTCAGAGCCTTAGGGTTTGCCTTTTAAGTTCATTTAACGGTGAGGCATATTTGAAGGTTAAGTTGCCCCGTTTGCAGTAAGACGCAGGGCTTGCAAGTAGTTGTTCCTGAAAAATAAATCAGATTCAAATGCAGAAATCAACAAGCCATTCGAGTAGAAAAATTGCCTATGGGCTTGTTTTTTTTATGTAAATGTGCTTTAGGTATATCTTCAAATTGGTGTGAATGGCTTCCTGGCTGATTTATTGAGTCTTCTAGGACTTAAAGTCTGATTGGCAAAACCTTTGTCAGCACTGTATGTCCTCTCTCACTGTACCTTCTGCCGGTGTTGCTGAGAGCTACAATCACTAGTGATAAATAGACACTCCATTCCTAATCACTGCCATTGTAGTGCCATTACTGAATGGGCCACTCATTTCAGGGTTGGCAAGATAGCTCAGCTGTCCTGCCAGAGGCACTGGTGCTTTGTCTCAGAAAATGTCACCAGTGTGCCGAGTTTTCAAATGGAGCCAGCATCATGCAGTTGTAGAATCAGAACCATAGAGTTTTAAAAAAGCAACTTATCAAATTAAACAAACAAAAACTATACAGTATTTTTGCAAAATGTACTTCCTTTTCCTGGAAAGAGTTACATTTTTTGTAAATGTAAATGGAGACTGACCGTGACTGTGATATTTTTAAACCCAATGTTGCTTGCAACGCGTTGAGGAACTGGGTTCAAATGGCTCATAGTAGCAATTTACAACGTCTGATCCAAGTTACATCTGTGTTTTACGTGGTCCCTGAATGTTACATAAGAATCTTGATAACATTCTCATGTTTGTGCAGCAAATGTGAATCTGGAGTCTGAAGAGAATGGATGGGTGGACGGACTATGTTGTTGATGTGTCAAACAAACACGGTGGTTATAAATACTAATTATGTATTTATGTGAAGTACGATATAAACATATGCATTGTTAAAGAGATGCATATAGAGATAAATAAAAGCATAGTACCGATGCCACTGACTCCTTAACTCAATTCTAGCAAATTGCCCTTTTTGCCACCAAATTGCAGTTTCCTTATCAACCACGCTAGAGCTAGCAATTTCCTTCTCAATGGGTCTCCAAGTCAATGAGTACCATTCTGTTTTAACCTTCAGCTGGCACAAGAGGCAGTAATTATAGTGACATACTGAGCAGTACCTCTTATTTCATATTTCATTTAGAAAAGGAAATATAATGTGCATATTTCATCTTGAAATTGCAGCATAGCAACAAATCCATTTGTCAGTATTTTTTCTGATGCTTAAGAACATATATTTTTCTAAAAAAGAAAGGAGAAAAGTAAAATTGCAAACAAACACGTTCTATTTTATTGTGTGATAAGTTATCAGCAGTAGATAAAGGTGGATGTAGAACAAAACATTCGTTTGTGTCTGTACACCTACGGAGAAAATTGAGGCAATTTCAACCAAAAGCCCAGAGTTTATTAAAAGCACACAGTAGTTTCTGCTGAACAGAAACTACAGTTTTGTTTGCTTTGTCTGTTTGGGAAACTCTTAAGATTTTACTTTTCCACAGAAAATCAGAACAAGGCTGGTTGCTAATGAAAGCTGAGAAAAATTACAAAGGGGTAGGAACTGCACACTCTGCTCCATTCTATGAAGTCCTCCCTCAGTACATTTCCACATCACAAAGTCCATCCGGACGACAACAGAGCAAATCATGCTCGCCATGGCTCTCCTACCAGTTGAGACGTCACAGTATAAATATCTGTACAGTAATCTATAGACTTGGTCCAAAAATAATAAATAAAAAAATCTGATACAGAATAGAATTCTATTTTTGAGACTCTAAGTGACCAAAAAAATGTAAGAGGAGAAACTGATGGTAAAATATTACAGCAGAGGTTCTTGAATAAAATCCAGCTTGAACCAGCAAACTTGCTCCCTACTAATCAATACTGCCTTGCGGTTGCAAGAGACTCTCAGACAAAAGAGGAAACAAAACACCGGGGAACACGGTTACATGGCTTTGACTTTCTAGCCTGACTTTTTGAGGCTGTCCTTGCTCTAGTTGTTGATTTCTTTGGAGAGAAAAACTCCATTACAACCAAGAGGGAGGAATGAAGAGCATGGAGAGCTTTGTAGTTCAAGAGCTTTCCTTATAGCACACAGATAACCTGTATGTGAAAATGACTTGGGTGGATTTTTGAATTATTTTAAAAGTACCACAGAAGTTTGTGCATTACTTGAATTTCAAACACGAAAAAAAAAAACCCCCACTTAAGCAAGTCTTGTCTAAGGTTCTCATATTAATGCTTCCCACTATTTTTATTGATTTATCATCTCTATTTGAAGCTGTCCAAATGTTGTGAACACAATTAATTTCACTAATGAGGAATACGAAGACTAACCAATCAGTCAAAAGAGGTTTTGCAGTTTTGTCATATCATCGCTTAGCAACCACATTTTCTGTTTCCATGGGGATTCACTGTAAAACTGCCTTTATGTAAATAATAACACTTCAGAGTCACTTTGAAGTGGAATCTTTTTTTCTTTTTTCTTTTTTTACTTTTATTTTCTAAAACTGTAGAATTCAGTTGTCTTAAATGTTTTGTTATTTCAGTATTGTTTTTGTCAAATCAATTCCCGTATGGCTTTAGTTATTCAGAGGGATTTAGACTGTATAGAGATGGACAACATGAAAGCTCGAGCGCATGAGACAATTATTTTAATAAAATGATGCATATCCACAGTCGAGGCTCATGTCGTTATCCATAGCAAGCATACATACGTGTAAGTATTGCTTTTCTTGAATTGCTGTGTCTTTAACAAAACTTAGCCATACTAATTTGTTCAGTGTCCTTGTGGGTAAAGTTTAGTGAGTCATCATTCAGATGGCTGTTTGGAGATGTTGCCAAGATGGCTGCTGAGTGACAAGACTTACTTCTGGAAGGATTTTTGTTTCTTGCGCTTTTGTTGTTTCCAGGCTGACTCTGTTTAGTGGTTGCAGGGAGTGGAGGCATGGTAATGCAGTCCCAGGTTAGTGACTATGCAGTTGACTAAAGTGCACGTGTTTTCACATCAGTGTAATAAATATCTCTTCCTGGTTATTATTGGTTAGTATGGTCTAGGTCAGTTAGAGTTTAGTGACATAAGCACAGTCTAGTCTGTGTACTTTAATCCTCTCAGCCATTAACCTCCCTTCTTATCCAACAAGCATATAAATATTTATTATTACAGTTAGCTACTACCTAATGCATCAGGACGACGTTTGAAAATGGCAACAGCAACAAAACAAAAACACTATCAACCCCTGTTTTGCATGTGCTAAAGCATTCAGTTTGCGTAGTAAGAACTGCCTCTTTTTTGTGGTAACAAAAACATTTAATTTATTTATTTAATTATAATTTAATTCATTGTTTATTAGTCACCGAGTACAAAGACTTTTAAAGATGAACCACAGCTATTGAATTCAGATGAAGTGGCCATGGTCACAACCCAATTTGCCTTGTGTTAATCCAGTATGACTCTTCTTATGCGCTTACTCAGAACAACACCATGCAATGGCAGTGCTTATTAGAAATGGCTTTTTTCTCTTGAGATATAACCACAGTTGTAATTTATTGTGATTGCCTATGGTCCTTGTAAATAGAAGTCTCAAGAAATTAAGTTATGCTCCTAGTCATGCCATCTTTACATTTAATTTTTTTTTTTAAACTGGCAGTTGTATGATAACCAACTCAACTGTAAACTTTACTGGCCATCACCTGAGTATACTACAGGGGGAATAATACGAAGGAAGTTCAACATAACCACACTTTTGTTGCATTAGCTGGCTTGAAAAAGCCTAAAACCCCAGTCAGTGTTAATAAGTATCACAATGGTGGTTATCAACTTTTTCTGTTAAGTCGGGCTTTCTGCTTCAGGCTCTATAAGATCACATGACTCTGCTTCTGCACAAATTGAGTGCCGCCTACTCCAGTCAGAGATGTCATCAAGTGATGATTGTGAAATTGTGATAAAAATGTATAAAGGAAATTAAAAATAGAACTGTAAAGTGCCAAACTGTTGCAAGAAGTACCAGAGACCGATGCTGCAGAAATTGTTAACCTTGGGATTTGCACAGAGCAGTAAAAACAAGCATTTTAATTAAGCCGATTGTTTTAACACTGAGTGCGCTCTCAGTGCTGCTGTTCGTTCTAATATGACCGCTACACATTAGACCTCTGAAACTTTAAACTGCATACGTTTAAAGTCCCCTAACCTAATAAAGTAGTTGTGGAAATCACTTTAGCTTGTTGGCAGATGAAAATGACAGGTATTCTGGGTTTCTATTCTGCGTTCTAGTAGCTGGTGTTAAAGAAACTTAGCACCAGGTTAGAATCAAGTATAAACGTGCACATTCCAGTGACAATGTGGTGCACAGTTTAGCTTAATACAGTGTAGCTCATTAACCCATTAATCTCACTTCTTAGTACACGACTCAGAAAAACCTCTCATGGTACTTTCAGTGAACATCTTGATGCATTAAAGAATCTGAAAATCTATTAAGCAACCAAGAAATGCTCATCTGCACACGTGAACATAATAAATATTTACATGACCCAGAGACTTTATGCTGTGTGAAATGTTAAAATATTTATCTTCCCATCTGACTACACTACTCCAAAGAGATCTCAGAGGGCAATAAACCTACCACATAGCTCAGTTATTGAATGAGGGAAAACCATGAGTGGAGTAAAAAGCAGTTCATGATGTCTTTAGTGTGTTTTTTTCCCCCCGTACAGCTACTTTGCCCCCGACTGAGGACTTAAATATGACGTTTGACAATTTGATCTCTCTCTTGGTTCAACAGAACGGCGAGGCATCACTGTTTGAGGTGAACATCCGTTACGTCGGCGGGTTGCTGTCGGCGTACTACTTGACAGGGGAGGAGGTAAGATTAATAGATGTCTGTTATCCCTCTACTCTAGTGAGATCTGCTGCTTCCTTTATCTCACACCAGGCCTGCAGTTTGAATGATGAACAGGCTGCCTCTGAGGGTGACAGCATTTGTGCACATCAGTGTGTTTGGGTGTATTTATGTGTCACCGCTGTGCAAGCATAAAATTATTTGGGCCATTTCAGCATTTTCATGTTTTGGGCTTTTCTGTTCTTTGGAATGAAAAAAAAAAAACCTGTCTGTTTAAGATATATAGGTAAGGGTTTGGATATGTACTCATCCTCTCCAGTTTTATGTTTTCTTTAAAGGACCTGGTTGGTTCATACATATTTTTCACAGGATGTCAGCACATGTCTAACTTGTCTGCACCTCATGGTAATCTAGACCTTATTTTGACAACCAAATAAGCTTTCATCAAATTGTAAAAACAGAAATCATTTAAAAAAAAATGCATCACAGGTGGTAATTTCCAGCTTTAAACTATCAAATTCAAATGAATTTTTAATTGGAGCTGTTTAGTTTGTAGAAATGTAGATATTTCTGAGCTATAAACACAAAAAATGTAAAGAAACCACTTAAATGAACTAGTAAACCCACCTCACTTATAATGCATATGAGAATGAGGGTTTTAAGAAGTAGCAGATGTAAAATGTATGGCATGTAAGCTGCGTTGAGCATAAAATTAATTAGTATCATATTATGGTAATGTGAGTTTTAATGAAGGCTTCATGTCAAATTCATCTGTGAATTTACTAGACTGACTAATCTGCCGGTCACAGATGCTGAAAGTGTGGAGAGCCAGTTACTCTTTACTAAAGAAGCAGAAATGCGCCTCCTGTTATCTCCCAATGCATCTTACCCTACACGAAGTGTGTTTCTTGATGCTAAGGCAATATTGCAGTGCCAGGTTCCGACTTATAAACTGCGCATTGCTGTAGCTCCCGAGGCTAGCTGCTGATGTCCAGTGAATCCTTCCTAAATCATAATGTTAAACTGTTGTTTCTGTTTCTGTGTGTTTTTAATATAATGACTATAACATGTACACACAGAAGCTTTGAAATTGTTTGTGTGGCTTTCCGGTAACTTGCTAACCACATCACAGTAACACTGCAAGACCTCAAGTCATACTAAATGATAATTATAATTAGATATTAATAAATTCGAACTTCTGGAGGCTTTTTCCTTTGCTTTTCAATGTTTCACTGGATTCTGGCGGAGGGTTTAACCGAATGTTAAATTTAATCAGTCTCCAAGAATGTGGTTTTTTTGCTTTGTCATTGTAGTATTAAAGTGTTGCTTAGAGGTTAAAGAGCCAAGCCTGAGCAATTTGATTACATTTAGAAGGTAAAGTTGAATGGAATTTTTTTTTCCATTGCTGAAAAAGTACGAGAGCTGCGTCCTTGTAAAAGCTCCAGTCGCTCCAGTGAAGCTGTTCAGTGGCTCTGTATAAAGGCCTGAGGTTACGATGGACAGCATCCAGGTGTGAAGCTGTGAAACTGCACAAGTGTGAAGCTCGGCCATGTCAGGAAAAACGTATAAATGCTCTGTAAGCCTTGGTTGAATAAATAAAGGGTTAAAAATAGCCTGCGACAGCCACACTGCACAAATGGGCCGATTCATTATCAGTACAGTGTGAAATCACTGGAGGTAAAGGTGTTATCATAATGAGCATCTGCCTGTAGCAGCCCTGGAGAGCATGCACATAACGTACACTGCAGTTGTAGTGTTTTTCGTGCAGTGGAAAAGGCGGAAATCTTCGTAGCAGCAGAATTAATGTGAAAGGATCCCGTGACATATGAACACTCAGTCGCTTTAATGGACATTGATTTGCAGGCCAAGCGAGCTGAGGGGAGAGCAGCATAAAATTGTCCAGCTCTGCTGGATGAGTGAAATATGAATACATTACTGGAGCAGAATATATTGTTGAATCCATTATTCCACATTTGCCTGCCATTAATGCCATGCAGAAAATATTCTTCTGCTTTATCCACTGGTCCATGGAAATTTTTCTATATATGACACTGAGAATGACATTTCGAATATGAGCGTATTCCTCATAAAGTTTGCTTTTGTCTCACCTTGTCACAGAAAGACATGGCTGCTAAGTAGCTTGGGTGAAGAAAATCTGTAGAAGAGACACCTTACTGCTATCTTTGCTTCATTTAATCTTCCCTTTTTAACCTCAGTCTATGTCACTAGTTTCCTTAATCTGTTTTGTTTGAATGACTGCAATCCTTTTACTACTTTCTTTTCTTCACATTTGGATTGCCTGACTCTTCACTGTACGCAGTCTCTCTTACGAGATCGAGTACACGGCCTCCATTTCCTGACAAACATACTGTATCAATACCCTTTACTCTGGTGCCGCTATCCATCACATGACTCGCCTGCGCGCTCTCTGTGAAGGTTCCCGGAAAGCAAGATGGATAGCCATCTCTGATCCTCTGAGTCGCCCTTTGGTTCTCCCATTAGGGGCTTCTCTTAGGAGTATGCAGTTCCATTCGAATGATAAAACCAATAGATTGAAGGTCTGTCACTGCTGCAGAGACTTAAATCAGTTGAGATACACTGTTGCGGACTATTACGAGATTGTGCGTCAAGTTTGACCAGAGGACATTCGGCAGCTGGTGCTGTTGTAAATGATTGCCAGGAACTGCGTGATGATTATGGCTCCTTGCGGGACACAGTTTGCTGGAGAAATGCTTGGAGCAGAGCTGGAGAAACACCTGACCATTAATAAACCTCCTGTTGTTTTGACCTAGTGGAATGCATTGTTTATGTGCGTGTGTTTTCTTGGAGCCCCAGAAGGCTCGTGGTTGGTCTTTTTTATGGAAGCAGTTTCCACGTTAAATGTCTTGTTCAATCGGGTCTGGCTGCTGCTGCCCCACTCTTTCATCATTCACCAACACACACTTCTGGCAGTCCACGTGGCTCTGAGAGCAGTGGCAACTACTCCAGCAGTTATCAGGAAATATTATTGCCCGATGGTAGACTCTAGCTTTTGCTTTTGGTGCATAATCTTTTTTCTGATTGTAACTTTCAATGTGTTTTGTCCTCATACAATCACAACTTTTGCTACCACAACCATAAACCCTCGCCTGTATTGAAAATGGACTCTGTTCACTACACTAAAAAAATGTTTTAAACAGAATGAGATAAAACTGAAAAAATTTAAAACTCTACATATAGCAGGTGTTTTTGTGATTGATAAATGATTATGCTAAAAAAACTTTTCCTTTAACTGGGAATCTCCCCATGGGTTCGCATACTGTGCAAGCGTGCTCATTAAACATGTCTGTTTTCCCAGCTTCCTAAGCGCAGCTATATAAGTACGCATGTTTTTGAATGTCAGCTCGGCCTGAATTTCACCACTGCTTGGATTCATAGTGCATGCCTTCTTCCAGCCATCTCTGTGCAGTGGGTTTCATTTGTCAGTGTCCATTTATATGCAGTATGTGTGTGTGGTGATGAGACCTCGTTGCTTCATCCCTTTCCCTTAGCAAGAGCGCAGAACAGTGAAAGGAGAAAAAGTGGAGGGGAATAGGAATGAATTCAATCAGCCTTGTGTGAAAATTGCCCACGGGGCTGAGCTGAAACAGCAGCGAGAGAGCGAGCCAGCAGTCAGCAGAGAAGAAAGACGCATGCTCATGTGGTCATCAGCAAAAGGAAACGAGGAAATGGAGCAAGGGCGCTCAGGAGAGGCTGCAAGGAAAGAAGTGTGTTTGTATGTAGTGTAATGTTATCAGTTATATTCATGGGGGACAGAGGAGATTGAATCCTTCTCCGTGTTTGAAGAAAACAAAGTTATCATCTTTGGGATGGTTTTGAGGAGATTCCAAACATTGCAAACAAAATACAGTATGTTTAGACGTCACAGAAAGTATTTAAGTATCCACTACTTTTTAGAAGTCTGCAATCTCTGATATAGAAGTAAAAAGCTCTTTGACTTAATTTTGTCATTAACCTCCTAAGACCCGAACTCTTTCATGGCATGCATTTTTAATTTCTCTTTGCTATTTGGGCCGATTGGGACCTGATGAATGTAAAAACAAAGAATTACCAGATTTATTTATTTTTTTACCCGATTTTTGTTTCTGAGAAAAATGAGATCCACATATGAAGACATTCGTTTTAAATTTCGATAGAACAGTGGCAGTAAAATATCCTCGTAAGTGGATATCAGGCCATTATAGAGCAAAATTTAGTATTTTGGTCTAGATAACCCAAAATGTGATTTCCACATATGTGGACGCCAGGTCCTAGGAGGTTAAATGCACTCAAAAGTTAAATAATCAGTATTCTACATACAAATTATGTAATGAAGTCAACAACTTTTGTTGAAGTTAAAGGTAAACCAAAAGTTTACCCATATTAATATAAAATAATAATACAAAGCTGTTTTTTCCACAGGAAAAAAAAAAAAAATCAATTTAGATTTAGCTTTCAGGATATACTGACAGACTTGGGGTTAGAAAACTGGGCACAAGACCACCTTCTACCTTTCTGTGACCATAAAAGTTGTGATTCATAATTTAAAAAATAATAAGAATAATCGCTTTGATTTTCAAACATAACTCTTATCTTGAGTTCTTTGTGCTTTAAGGGTGTAATGTAGTTTTTTAAATAATCGTCTAAACAATGGATGTAAATCCAACGCTGTCAAAAAATCAATCAGACTCTCAGTCATTTGGCCAATCTTAGTTTTCTCTGCATCTCGTGGGGTTTCCAGCTGCAGTTCTCATGTTGTTAAAAGAAGCAGAAATCTGTTGCATGTAGTGAGAGACAGCTGCCAGCCTCTCTGTACAGAACCAGTACAGTGTCTCTCATTCATCTAAGGGAGGCGAATTATAACTGTCCTGTTTATGTTTAGTACATAATAGATACAGAACGGTGGGTAAAGAAATACGGATCAATGTGGAAGAGATTCAAATATTAAAGGGGGAAATAAGGAAGATGAAGAACAAGCACGTAAAGCAGTTTTAAAGTGACATAATATTACAGTTTGTATTTTTTTTTCTGTAGAGAGTTAAGAATTAGGAGTCAGACATTACAATCATTGGCCGCAGCCACATTATGAATCCCTTTTAATGCAGCCAAATCTCATCAAGCCAACACATGAAGGTCATCGTATTTATTGTAAAAATAAACTTTCTGCAAACGGTAAAAGGTGACTGATATGGAGACATGTTTTCTGAAACACGCTGCTGTGGTTTCCCTTCACTGAGGGGAAACAAAAAAGTATTTTCCTATCTTGGTCCCCTCTTACTTTTATTCTGGGTCAATCACATTCATGCCTGTAACCAGTCAAGGACTTCAATGCACCTTGCTTAAAGCTTTTGAAATGTTAGAGGAACTGTTTGTGAACTTTTGGAGAACATGCAAGAGCCACAAATCTAACCTTTTCCGCTCTGGAACGCTGGAGCTGAACACTGAGTTACTGTGACAGTTCAGGCTGAGATTTTTCTCTACTCAGGTTCACAAACTTTAGTGTTTGTTTTCGGCCTGTGGGTTTCTATTTAAAGTCCTCGTGGCATGTGTTTTTGGATGCGCTGATGAGGGGTATGGTGTTTGCATCCGTCCATGTTGTTTTCGTTCTAATTTGGGCGACCCACTTATGTCTCTGAAAATTGGTTTATTTTTGGGTCATATCACTCGAGAGCACTGCCATAAAGACAATATAAATATCACACGCATCACACTCGGAAAAAATGCAATAAATTGTAAATACTGTCAGCGATGACAGTCTAATTATGTTTCTCTGTTTGTCTCCCCGTCTCAGCATCATTAATTGTCTGGGGGAACTTGCTGTCATGTAATGTGTAGATTAGCAGTGCAGTTGTCTCTCAGGCTGAGAGATTCAAACTTTTCTCACCTGCACGAGAAGACCATGCAGAACAAATAAATATTCATAACCTACCTATCAAAACTTACATGCAGAAGGAATATGAAAATGATCTTTCTCTGCAGATGTGCCTGTGTACACCTCTCCCTTCCTCTCTGAAACTCATTGTTACAGCGCCTTCAGAAAATTTCTGACTCCCCAGACATTTGCTTGTGGGTATGCAGCTGAATTTAAAAAGCTCGCATTAAGATTTCTTTCATGTCTTTTTTAAAATAATTGATATGTTTCTGGTAGGCAAATATTTTGAAACTTGACATTGGTATTTTTGAATATTAGTAATCGTCTACCTGACGGGCAAATCGGTTATTTCTTGTAACAATCTATAAGCTTAACTATCCTGAAGTAGGAGGTAAAACAGGATTGCTGGGATTTGTGTTTGTGCTGCCCTCTTTCTATGGCGCAATCGAGAGTTATCCTCTATAATAACACCCATTGCATGAACACTAATTACTGAAGAGCTCTTAAACTGTTTGGTGTTGATATGTTGGCCAATTTGACTCAGACACATGTTACCTAATGTTGACCTGTGAATTACAGTCGACAAACTTGGTGTGTGATGCAAGATGTATGGAACAACACAAGCCTCTCTCCAGACAGTTTCCCTTCAGGTATAGTTTTGCACCAACACATGTTTTTTATTTTCGGTATTAAAGTAAGGAAATACTTGAATCATGTTTTTATACCAACACAAATACAAATTCTTAATTATTGTTTAGAGAAGCTTCAATATGAGTAGATCAGATTGCTTTCATGCCGTTAAGGTAACACTGTGGTCCTGATTGAAGACAAAAAGGTGACCTGTTAAATCCATTATTTAACTGTGATCCCAATATTTTCCCAACCTTCAACAATTTTATTGTGTCTTCTATCAAATTCTGCCCATTTTCACAGCTTCCTATAACCTAACATAACTCCATTACAAGGTGAAAAATTTAGTAGCAGTAGCAGCAATATAGTAGTTACATGTCCCCATCCAATGTTATTGGTGAATTTATCAATTTTATCCACTATAGATAAAATTGATACATTTTAAATTTTAGATTTTGATTTCCTTTCAAAGCAGGCTTCTTCCTCCTTTGGATTCTAAGGTCTGGCAAATAGGCACCCGTCCCTAACATTAAACATTTCGCTTTGCAGTAGAACAACATCAAACCTCCCCTTTAAGCTAATATAATTTATGATAGTCACTGGTGATTCTGTATCACTCAGGGACATCAGAGTGCTGTGATATAAAACACTCCACTATTTAAAGAACAGAAAAGAAGTAATTTGCTTAGTCAGGACTGGCTGCCAGGCCTCACAATATCGTCTGCTGATGTTTTGTCCTTATTTCACATCATTTCTAACCATGCTGCAATTGCACTGTTTGCTTCTGGCCACAATATTTTCCAAATGGCAGAAGCTGGGCCATACCCACCTGCACCCTGGTGCATTGAACATGTGTGCCACTGATTCACAGATGTGATCTGAATTAATTCTTTATAGAAGCACATCAGTTACCTACTGTAGTTGTCTTGGGGTAGCTGTTTTTTGCTTTGTTGCACAAATGATATCTCACATTATTCCCTCTCTTCGTTCTGAGCCTCAATGGTATTACGGTTCTGGCACGCTTCGGTATCGCTTGGACGTCTTTTAAAAACAATGTTCAAACATGCCAAAGCAGCAATTTTTCTCTGAATCTCAAAAAAAAAAGTTCAGCATTCATGCTGCTCAAGTCTGATTGTGGAAAATGTTCTCTGTGTTTGAGCCTAAGCAGTCAATCACAGCCCTTTGTGTCTGTCTGCTCCTTTCAGTTCTCTGCCATCACCCACAGCAACAGCCAGCAACAAGACTTGCATCAGCCTCCCTGCTGTGACCTTGCATACCACTGCAAAGAGTTAGGTTGTAGCGGAGATAAATATATGCCAGGTAAACCCCCCACCCCCAAAGTATTTACTGTGTGCAGGAATCCAATTGAATAAATTTGAGACAGAGCAGTCCAGAGAGTGCTCATTTTTTACCAAAGATATGCATTGAGAGGATCGCTTTTCAGCCATCCTTGAGGGACAAACATGGTTGTCTTTGCCAGTTGAAGGGTACAGTGTCTTTTCACCCCATCCCCCTCTTACATAAGCTATACTGAGAGGCAAAGAAATATGGGAAGATGAAGTGTGGTTGAAATGAGAGATATATGGTTATCCAGTGCAGGTGTGGGAATTGCATATGGAGTGGATATATTGTGTGGATGATGCCGAGTATGTCTGTATGGTGCTTATGTAAAAGACTAATGGTTCCCTTTGTTTAAGAGAATACAGTATGTGGATTGGATAAAAATATAGTTTGTGTTACCTCTTTCATGCTACATGGCACATACCTACATGAACTAAATTTAAATACAGAAAATTTGGATGGTGAGTCTGTTTGTGGTATATACTTCACAATGTGAGCACTTGGATCCAGTCTAAAATATCTCAACAGCATGCTAGTAATGTTTACATCTAGCAGGCTAATTACAGCGTTGAACTCATTATACTGCTTTACCAAGTTACAGTATCATAGAGCCAGTAACACTGATGTTGACATTTGTGTTTGCCTGTCAAATTAGCGCTGCCTACATTACAAACTGGCAGAACTGGTCAAAATTGCTGCCTAGTTAGGTTTTTTTTAACAGCTAAAACTACTAGCTACTACTTTAGCTAGTTGCTAATAGTTAAACTATATGGTTTGCACAGGCCAGGTTAACATTGATGATAGCTGCTTCATGCTGTCACGTTGTTGAAACAGAAGCTTCATTTATCAGTCAAAATTCCAGTCAAGGTTACGTTCAAAACAAAATATTGATATATTCTACTGTCGCTGAAATAGGTAAAGTTTGAAGTCATGAGCAAATTTAAGTCCTTAGGGCAAGACTTGGAGCTTTTCATTGAACTTCAAAGTAGAATAGAATAGAAGAATAGAATAATCCTTTAATTGTCCCACAAGGGGAAATTTGGTTGTAACAGCAGCCAGAAAGACACATATATAAACAAACAGGACACAGAACAGAAACATACAAAATTCACAATACACAAAGTCATACATTTCCTCAACATTTCACTGAATACCATACTCATTTCTCTCTGAAAATATTTACTAATTAAGGAATATTCTATAATCAATTTACACAGAGTGTTGTACTTTATAATTCTGGCACTGCAAATGTTTTAATACTGAATTCAGGCAAATATATTAGTAAAGTGCAAATGAGCCAGAAATGACACCTGCATGCTTGTGTAATCTTCACATACGTGTGAGTTCTGCTGCTTGTGTATGAGCAGTGTGGCTCCATGTGCATTTTATCTGTTTGTCCCCCTTCTTGCTGAAGAGCAGAAAAGTGGTCTTGGAAGAAATTTCATTTCCTCAGATCAAAGTGGATCATCATAATCGCACAGTAACCTGCCGTGCTCCGTAGTCCCCGCCGCAGGCTTAGCCGCGAAAGGAAAGCTCCCTATTCCCAAACCCCTATTCTGCTCTGTGTACAAACACCTAATCCCATTTGTGCAGAGTTAAAATAACTGTGCTCAGCTGTGCTCTTACACCTTTCAGTTTTATTATGGAATTAAGAGACGCTGGGTAAGAACAACATCCCATAACCAGCAGCTCACATATCTTGCATTACCTTGTTGAAATATTATATGCAACAGAGCATGCAGCTTATTTAATATTTGTTTGGGTGCTGTACAGTCAGCTAATAATAACTCTTTCACTGAATAAATCTGTCACTCAACAATAAGCTAGCAGCTTGTTTTCGAGGCCTGCAGCCAGGCTGAGCTTATAGGATACATTTCTGTGACTGCTTGAATTATTACATGATTAAGAAGACAAAGACATCTTTTTTTTCTTTTAGGCTGAAAGAAAAGAAAACATAAGGTTTTTTTCTTGATGTGTCCCCACTTTTTCATAAGCCAGTAGGATAGTTTTCTTTCTGTAAAAGCTCTGCAATTAGTCTTTTTTTAGCAATACATAACATTCTGGCTGGAGTAATTGGATTCAGACTTGGATGGCTTTGGCGAAGGTCCAAATGAGCCCAAACCTCAACAGAAGCCCTGTTCACAGGCTCATGAAATTTGGGTGTTTTTTTGTTTTTTTTTAAAGTGTGACACAGGGCAAACAAATCAAATCCAGGGGATCATTAGGCTACTCTTAATGATGTCAGCCTTGTGGTATTCAGGCCTTTTCATTGAGTCTTTGCATAGCTCACGGCTGCCTAGGGGCTTTATTTTACAGGCTTCAGTGCTCCTCTCTGTCCATCAGCAATTAAAGCAGAAAAAGAGCCTCATCTGTGCCTCTGAGGAGGAACTGAAGACATCTCGACAAAATTTTCAAGTTTTCAAAAAGCACTTTGTAAATGATGGCAGACAAAAAGAAACGTAAAATGACGTTTTACCTTTGTTCTTTGTACTTAAGGCAAAGCTTTCCTTTATGATGTTTTTCAGGTCTAAAAGACAAAAGATGTGAATTAAGTAAGATGGGCTTCATTACCGCCCCCAGTCCATTATGCAGTATTATTTAGGGGTCAACGAGCTGGCTTTTAACAGTGGAACTATTGATCCTGGTAGCTCTGACTCTAATCAATATCTTCCTGGAAATGGAGATCTGTGCCTGGTGAGACTGGTGGCTGATTTGTCGCTGTAGAGATTTAGTGATGCATGCAGAACCTGCATTTTATTTATTACATTTTTTCAGTGTAAGGTCAAACAAAGAGAGGCAATTTAAAGGAATAAAGTCTACAAATAAACTGTGGATTTGTGGACTTTAGGAGGGTTGTTTTCTTTCAGTTCATATTTTCATTTGACATTCAGATTTTTGTAAATTCAAAGTGAGCTGTCGATATGTACAGAAGTCAGTAGATCCATTTTTTATTTATAAAAAAATAAATAAATAAATAAAAAGGCCAGTAGCCAAACTGAGTTCTGCCAGGGGACATGCCTATTGTTCTTCTTCAGGCTGAAAAAGAAATGGAAAACAATGAAATCTGAATTGATACTATTTGTTTTTCAAACCCTAGAAGGCACGCTTTGGCTCATCCTGCCAAGAAGGTATTTTGAATTCAGACAGTGTTGGCCATAAATGCTTTTCATTCAAAACAAGACCCCCTTGGAATTGGTTTGGGTGGCATCCTCTCTAAACATGAGCTAGAGAGAAAAACGCGTGTGCCAGTGTGAGTTTGCACATCTTTGCGCTTGTGTGCGTACATGTTTTGTTTGTATACAAAGCAATAGCGCTTCACCAAATATGGCAGGTGCAGCACATTGAATATGATGTCCCACACACATGAAACCTCAGCGATGTGTCACCAGCAGGAGCCCAAACAGAGGACAGAATGGTTGCACTTTTGGAATAAACAAGTCAGAGCAAAACTGCAAAGATTGTTGACAGCCAAGTTGATTCAAAGAGTATTTTAGGTCAAGAGAAAAACTTGAGCTGCAGTATTGCCACAGAGGCAGAATGACAACAATCTGAAAAATAGTCCAATTTGGTCCAGAAGACTAAGTCTGTCTCACAGAATTTCATTTTAGCTGATTAATGTCTCTTTGCCATCCCCAGCACTGCAGTATGACACAGGCTTTCAATTTCACATGTAATTGACTGTGTGTTTTTCATGAAGCTGCGCTGGCCATTAATTAAGCACATAAAAAAAGCAGCACATTAATTGTGGGACAAGTTAGAAAGCCTACAAGCAGTAATCAATTAGATGATAAATAATGAAAAAAAAAAAAAGACTCCCCATTCACCGCCTGGGGAAATTCAATTATTTATCATCCTCATTTCTTTCCTCGAGGAACCTCTGTCTGTGTAACAGCTCGGGTAAATTATTGTCTTAACATCTTCACCACAGACGACTATAGGCTTGTGTGAGTCAAACCGCACACATTAACACATATACTGCACAGGTGCATATAGATTAACACCCATCCATACCCATTATAAAATCAAAAAACGAGCATTATCTCGATCCCAGGCAGAGATAATCTCTTTCTTCATATTTAGTGGAACACTCTTGGCTAACCGGCCGGGCATCTTTGTAAGTATACAAGCATAGAACTGGAAGTGCTCCCTTCTGAGCTGATGATTGGGGAGGATGAATGGGCGTCACGGTCGGGCCTGCTGAGCCTCGCTCTTCCACACTAACAAATAGCCCTCTCCTGACTTAAATGTACCATTATGGCTGCAGTACATGTCCTTTTGCTTGCTGTGTGGGTAATGGAGCCACGTCTCGCTGCTGCAGGAACGTCCTTCAGCCTTCAGTCAGAAGGACGTGTCCAGACACCGGTTCCTCAGAGGTGCAATAATGATATACTCTTTAAAATAAATAATATGATACAGAGTTTCTACAAAGTTGCCTTGAAACATTAACTCACAACTTGCTCGAACTTTACTTTTGGCTCCTTATTTTTCTGTTGTTATCTTATTTTTGTCCCTTTTCCTGCCCTCAGCTTTATCTTCTTTATCTTGGTCGTAGCAATACTCTATTTGTCTGCCAGCTGAATGCATGGCTTCTCTCTTTTCCCCCCTTCCTTTTGTATTCTCCAGGAATGGTTCAGTTCTTAGCTGCACACAAAGTTAGATTGCCCTGGGATGCAGGAGTCAGTTCACAAACTCCACCTGAGGTAGATATGCTCCACTGTGCGTCTGAGGAACGAGTGTCTCAGTTGGTCTCCCAATCTTTTCTGTGCTTCTGCAGGCAATTCACAATTATACATAGTGCACTACAAATCACACGATGGTAAATAAGCTGGGCAGACCCAATTGGCGGCCTGCCTCCAATAACCTCCTTTCAATATCTCTTCAATCTGAGTTCATGGTCCCTCATAGCTGAATAAGCAGAACTACTCAAACAGAAAATCGGAGGCTTTTTCAAAGATGCACAGATGGAAGCTAATGATAAATTATAGCCCACTTTCAATATGTAAATGAAATATTGTTCACTCACAGTCCTTTTTATCAGCTAATGAATCTCACTGGTATTTATTAAAGTTTTCTGTTGCATGAGTATATCAGAGGGACAGCTCAGGTTGAGACGGTGGATACATGATTGAGCTGCCAGGCAGGAGGAAAAGAGGAAGAGTCATGATCGTAGTGAGGCATGCAGAGGGTTGTTGTGGCAGAGGAGAATGCTAGGGACAGGGCGAGATGAAGCCAGATTCTCTGCTGTGGTAACCCCTAAAGGGAGCAGCCAAAAGAAGAGGAAGATTGCTTTTAATACTCACAGTGCCGTGATTCAGGCTGTGACTGGGCCAAGCATGGCCATCAGTGGACATGTGGCTCATCGCTACTGCTGTTTACATGCAGCTTGTATTATGATCAGTCTGTGTGCACCAGTAGGCATAATCTCTGTGGGTGGGCTGATTCAAGTCAGAGAACACAGTTAGTTGTGGCAAAGCACG
>VUQG01019279.1:137654-158303 GCA_015106755.1 Etia nguti | reverse complement strand
TGTGTGTGTGTGTTTGTGTGTGTGTGTGTGTGTGTGTGTGTGTGTGTGTGTGTGTGTGTGTGTGTGTGTGTGTGTGTGTGAGAGAGAGAGAGGACCCCCCCCATTGCTAATCAGTGCAAACTTGTCCCAAGTGATTTATCCTATGATCAAACATCACTATCCATCCCTACTCAGACGACGATGTCCACCACCACAAGGCGCAATGGGTTGGTGCGCGAGTCACGCGCCACTGTGACAGATACTAGATGGGACACCATATTGGGGAGTTGAGAGATTTTTGGATCAACCTTTTTGTCAGTACTGTGTCACCACCATTATTGTGACACAGCATGAGGGAAGAATACTGCACCATCCTTTCTGTAGAAAGAGGCTCCTAGAATCAATCCCAAGGTACGATAAAGCTGTTATTGGTGGCACATGGTGGACCAGCATGTTATTAAGACACTTTATGTTGGCTTTTCCATCTATACAAAAATCATAAATCAGCAACTGACCAAAAACAAGTAAACGCTTGTCAGTTAGTTCAGTCTAAGTGAAGCTGTGGCTTTGTCTGCACACTTTGGCTGCTGTTGACTGACTTCAGATTGTTCAGCTCAAACACAATCAGTGACTAAAAACAGAACATAGGAAAAGGTGGGATTAGGGATTAGGGATGGGCATTTCAAGCGAAAGTACTCCTCCCTGTCCACTTGGAAAAATTCGACTAATCTTCCAAGATTGCCCCCAGATGACTTTGCACAGACTTGCAGACTTGTATATTTGCCAGCTTTACCTGGTGGAGATAATGCTGGACCTCATTTAGCGGACTTTTGCTTTGTTTTCTTAGAAGAGCGTTAGACGCTACCATAGATTTTAAGATGTAAAAACAGTTGCATAAGTTATTTGATATTTTTGCAATTGCAGTGTTCACAAATGTCAAACATCCCTTGCAGGAACACAGTTAAAGCAGGCTCTCGCCTTCTCCTCTTGCGTCTTGCATATGAAGGCAGGCGTCAGAGTGAGTTTCTGTGTTCAGGGGAGAAGCCTGCCACTCTGAAATTTCACCTTTTTGGTTTAGTAAGATAACGCAGGTTAAATGGATCTGTTTTTTCAGCGGTTGTGTATATATGTGTGTGAGAGAGGGATAACAGAAATCAGGCAGTCAGTGAAGCAAGTACGACCTTTTGGGCTCATTTAAATTGCAGCTACTACTGTTAGAGGCAGATGATGTCTTTGCCAATAAGACCTTGGCCATTGAGGAAACTGCCTGTGGTGCCATGCTGTCCTTGTAACTATCACAGAAAAGCTTCTCTCTTCTTTCTCTCTGTCTCCACAAACTGTACTCATTTATGTTTGTACTTCTGTGTGCCTGTGTATGAATTGAGTCACCTCTCACGGACGAGGGGGTTGCTCCCTGTCCCGAGGCTGTTTCTGAGTCACTCCTTCACGTGGCTCCCCCAGGACCGACAGCCTTGCGGTTTCTCTCTGCAGCTAAGATGGGCCCAAATAACGAGCCGTCCAGGAGCGAAAAGAGAACGAACCGCTAACCTGATTACTTTACGTTATATTTACACACCTATTCAGCTTTGACAGCTTTGACCCACAGCTTCAAAGAGACGTGAATCACAAAGCTTATTTGTGTTTTCCACATTGCGGCTTCTGTTGAAACTGTTGCAGAGCTGGAATTGTGACGCCTCTTCTAACCCATGTCTTTCTGTGAATAACAGGGGCGGACATTGTTCAGTGGCTGATGAAAAACCTCTCCATAGAAGATCCAGGTAAGCCTGGTTTAAAAAAAAATGTCAGTACATGTAAGCACAGCAGAGCTTCCAATCGAAGACGACGGCAGTTTCACGTGTCTGCTTTCTTTCATGTCACCAGCTGAAGCCATCCATCTGGGGAGTTTGATCGCTGCCCACGGATACATCTTCCCCATCTCTGACCACGTTCTGACACTTAAAGATGACGGAACCCTTTATCGCTTTCAGGTACAAAAAAAAGAAAATCCACCTTGGGACTGTCCTTGATATGTGTTAGAAGGCCTTTAAATATAGAATAATGAGCTGATGGCAGTTTATCAGAGGGATGTGTTTATTGCGTGATACTAATGAGAGCAATCCCTCCTAAGCCTATTACTCATCCCACCAAGGTCGATACTGTGTACCCCTGCTGGATGCTTCATCAGAGCAGGAGGTGGCCTGTAGAACTGGGCCGATGGGTCAGTAATGCAGCTTGTCAGTCTGGTGTTTTGTTTTGTTTTTTCCTTTGCTCCTTCTTCTTCTTATACAGCACGAACACTGACAGATCTGTCTGATGGCTACAGACTCTGCTATGACTCATTACTGTGACTGGGCCATTAGCATCTTAATCCAGCAAGCAGGCTACACCAGGCAAGCTCCCCTATGGGAAGCGCTGAGCTGGCTACACGCTGGCTCTGCACTTTTCACTGTTGCCAGCCGTCCCTCGGCTCCTCCCCAGTCTACCGCTGGATGCATTTATCTTCACCTATTGCTCAAGATTAAAAGCCATTATTGCGGCTGTGCAGCGAGGGCAGCGAATGCCGCGCTTCCTTATTCAGTGGAGGCTAAAAATATTCCCTCTGATGTTGGCGTGATGCAACAGGCTCGCGTCATCGGAACCTCTGAAAAGAGTCCACAGTGGATTTGAAATGCGTTGGCCAGCCTGCCTACATTGCGAGAAATAGTGTCAGGGGGAATTTTGGGTTGCTAGTCTAAAAAAAAAAAAAAAATACTACACCAGGAGAAGACCCAGATTTAATTATGTGCCTTCTGCTGTTTGTCACAAATTCACAGTTTTGTGCATAGAGTGGTGACTTTCTATTTGTCATAGTTTCTTCCTCTCCGAATCAAAATGACACCGCTGAATGAGAGCACGTTAACTTTTCTGTTCATTACATCCAAACTAGCACATTCATCAGTGCCGGGCCTTTGCTCCCGAGCTAATTGCTTTTATGACAAATAGTGCAAATGAAAAATGTGCATGATAAGTTCTAATTTTGCCCTGTTATTAAGAGCGTATGATAGATGTGAATGATCCATTAATAATGGACTTGAGAATGAACTTTGAATGCGTAATATCACTTGCAGTAGACTTTAATATAGATAGAGCAACTGCAGCTACCGTTGCCATTGCAGATTGTTACCTGGAGCGCATGGAGGTCAAAGGTCACAATCAAACAAAGCGTGCTCATCCATAAAAGGGGCAGGGGTGGTGGAATTGTTTGCTTTTTTTCTACTTGATGATAAAAAAAAAACAGATTATTTGTGTAAATAAGCAAAATCTTTTTTTTGATTTATTCTTCCTGTTTTCATCAGTCTCCATACTTCTGGCCTTCAAACTGTTGGGAACCCGAGAACACAGACTATGGTGAGTCATACGCTGTCTGACAAATTTTCCCTCTTTCTCCAGACCAGTGAGATCTCCCTAATGCCTTCAGCTGTCTCCTTTTCTCCAGAACTGACATCTGTAGCTCTGTGGCTGACACTCACTGAGTATTGATCCATGGGTCATTCCCTGTAATGTATCTGGCCCCAGAGGAACCCCCCCACCCCAACCCCAACCCCAACCACCCTCTTCCCCCTACCACCACCAGGGAGAATCCTGTGGGATACAATTAGCTTAACAAAATAAAGGGACAGTCACTGATTTGACAGCATCTCTGGCTATCTGCATGGCATTTACTGAAGGTTTGGTATTTCAAAAGACAACACATGGCCTGCCTGCCTGCACTGGCAGGATGTGCATTAGTTCACACAGCTGCGGCCTTGGTTTAAAAAAACCCCCCAAAAAACAGAAAAAACCCCCCACCATGCATTGCAAGTATTCTTTTTTTTGGTTGTTGTTTTTTATGTAGTTATGACAGTGTTTATTCCCTTCTCTATGTCTCACTCTTTCTCTTTGTCACCCTCCAGCCATATACCTGTGTAAGCGCACAATGCAGAATAAAGCCAGGCTTGAGCTCGCTGACTACGAGGCTGTAAGTAAACTGTCATTTTGGTTTAGCGATCGCCAGAAAGCTTCCAATTCAATACCATCATTGTGCGTGAACCGTAGTATGATGATGCTCTCGATTTCCTGTTTTCCTTCACTTTGTTGAAAAATCAAAAAAATGCTGAAGCAGTCTCTTCTGGGGCCTTAAAATATCAAAATCTATTTACAACAGGATAAAAAAAAAGGAAAACAAACAAACAGCAAAAAAACAACAACATTACATTCTGAAAGGTAGATTTCTTTTCCAGTAACACCACTTTGTGGAATACAATGCAGTCATTTACCAGCCCCGAAATGTAAATAAAAATATCTTTAGGTATACCTGCATCAGCAGATCAATGCAGTCTCAGGAGGGGCATTGCTGCAGTGCTGATCTCGTTGTTACACAATAGCAATCCGCTGCACTTTAATATTCTAAATGACTCTGCAACTATTGTCCAGTGGACTTCCTTTCACTCCTATTCAGGTCACTTTATGCCTTCAGGCCTCATTGCTTTCACTGTTAACTTGCCTGCTTCTGTAGTTTTTTCCCCCCCTCTGATTTTGTAACAAGCTCACATACTGTATCCTTTGTGGATGTTTGCTTAAGGAGAGATTCTATTTGCAATACTTTGAATAGCTTTTTGGAACCCAGTGTCCACTTACAGGTGCCAAAAAATGCAATTTCTACAGGCAAATACTGTTTATGATCATTGTTATCGTAAAAATAAACCTGAGAGATGCCTGTGGGGCCTACGTGATCATCAGTGATGACCCCCAACGCTAACCCTTAACTCTAATGTTATGTTTTAGAACCAAGGAAAGTGGAATTTGTTTCATAAAATGTTAAAAAATTATTGATGCAAGTTCTTTCGTGTGTAAGCCAGATCTTGAGAAAGCTATATATCTACTGTGGCTAATTATAAAGCGCAAGAGTGGAGAAAATCTCATCTCATTTTCCCACAGTTATCCCTGTGGAGAATGCATTTAATCATTGCAGTTTATTAGAGATGAAATCAATGATGTATACTGAAGCAAAATACCTGTGTGAAACTCACACTACATGTGGTATCGGCATCTTTTCATAAAAGTGAAGGCATCAGAGTGAAAAATCCAAGGGCCTTGAAATCAAAGTCAAGCCCTTGATGATAAAACTCCTTAAATCCTCCTCTTACACCGTGCCTGATTGGCTCCTCCAGGAGAACCTCGCCAGGCTGCAGAGGGCTTTCGCCAGGAAGTGGGAATTTATCTTCATGCAAGCTGAGGCTCAAGTCAAGTGAGTATATCAGTCAATTTTCTAACTTCAGCCCTAATGTGACAGGATAGATGTTGATACAATCAGGTTTGTGCCGTCATGTTTAGAGAATGCTAACCTTTGGCTGCCTGCACAGTGTTTGTATTCGTTGTAAGGCTGACACCTGGTGGCTGAAATGTGTAAGTGCAGCAATAGTCCTCCAGTTAATGACATACAGTAGCTGTCCTTTCTTGTCTTTTAAAAAAGAAAATCAAAGTCTTGGAATCATTTAGTTGCTGCTGCTCTGTGGCTGTAAACGTGGTGATATAAAAAGAAGCATTCTTATATCTGGAGAGTAATGACAACAAGCAAATGCCGGCTGGTAAATGTCAGTTATGTAAGAGCGAGGTCCCACCAGGCCTCTCTTGGTGAACTGAGCAGACAGGTTAAGACCTACACTCCTGAGTTTGTTTGCTCTTTTGTCTGGCCTCTCCATGTTTTTAATGTATGCCTGCAGCAGAGAGCAAGTATGGACCTTCAGAGGCATAATTTATTGTGTTAATATTTCAGAGCTGTGAGCTTTTTATTTCAAAGACCTGTTTCCTCTGCTCTCAGGATTGACAGGAAGAAGGACAAGGCGGAGAGGAAGATCCTTGACAGCCAGGAGAGGGCTTTTTGGGACGTTCATCGGCCAGTGGTGAGTTACAGCCAAAATAAGGAAAAGAAAAAGTGCAGAAAGGAAAAAGAGGGTCATATGGTTCAAATGCAAAATGGAAATGAACTCAACAAAAGGACAGAAAAGACGGGTTGTTTTGTAGGTAGACAATTTTAGCATTTAAACACTGAAAATAGGAGATTTAGCTCCACAAGCTGTCCAGCAGATAGCCATGTTGTGTTGTTGATAGCACAATCAGATTTGGTGCCAGTCAATTTGCATAAGAGTCTTTTGTGAGTGTGGCGTTGCTCAATAGAGCACCAGCACCATATTGTGTGAGCAGCACAAGAGCAGACAATACATGCTGGACAAACAGTCTTATCTGACCCAGAAACATGCTTTGTCTTCTGCTGCCTCCCACAGCCAGGCTGTGTCAACACCACAGAGATGGACATCCGCAAGTGCCGAAGAGAGAAGAACCCACACAGGGTAAAAAAGGTGAGAGGAAGAGACAAGCTGGCAAACACTGGTGAGGTCTCGGAATCTTTTCCTCCCACCAACCACGTTTATTTTTAAATTTAAGTTTTTTATTAACTTTGCTGCTTAGTTATGCTTTATGTAGAAACGCAGAAATCCTTTATTATATATTCCAATATCAGCTAGTAGCCAACACTGACAGATGTATCAGTGCGTTTGATTGAATTTTGGTATTGACATTTATAACAGCTGATAAATTAAAATTAAAAAATGTAAAGAAGAGACGAGAAAAACACCCTTTGAATGATTGTATGAGTGTTAATGTTGCTTGCTTGGAATACCAATCGATCGGAATCAGCCGATCGGAGCTGAGTCAGGCAGAGCGTAAATACATCGGCTGATGTATCAGATTTTTAATTCCCCACATATCGTTATCAAAAACTTCTAATAAAAAAATAAATAAAAAATGGCAGTTTTTATTGGTGGCTATTAAAACAAATCTAACAGTATTTCCTTTTTGGGTTTTTTTCAAAGCTTACTAAGTGGTCTTTGTGTGCAGCTGTGAAAATGTCCTCTTCGACACTTTAAATCCCATATTCCCCGACACAATACTGAGTCCTGCTCCCAAAACAATTACCAGACATACATCAAAATGGGGTTAACAACATGGCAGCGGCAGCAAATTAAAACCGTGTCCCACGTGTGTCTCCACTCGCCCACTATAGTCGGTCTACGGGGTACCAGATGACGGCCAGAGCCAGCCGAGTCCTGTCCACATCGGCTCCCAGCCGACCAGGAAGACCACCAAAGAGGATGTTCAGAAGGAGGTGAGCCACTGCGTCGTTACCGTCAGCCTGCCTCACTCATCCATCATAACTGCGGTTGGGGATGTAGACCGATGAGCCGTTCTCTTATTTAGCCTCCTCATTACTCCTCCTCCCTCTCCCACAGATTACCTTCTTGAACATCCAGCTGGACAGACACTGTATGAAAGTTTCCAAAGTGGCCGACAGTCTCATGACCTACACAGAGCAGTTCATGGAATACGACCCCTTTGTGTCAGCCGTAGAGCCTTCTAACCCCTGGATCAGTGACGACACTACCTTCTGGGACTTGGAGGCAAGGTGAGGCTTGAAACGGGGAAGGCATGTTGGGATGTGACCTGAGAGACTGGCAGGAACTAATAATGCTTTAAACCCACACTAAGGTCAGGTGGAGTGTAGAGGTCTCAGTGCTAATGAACTGTTGCTATCCTGAATTAGTTGGGATCTGTCTGTTTGGATCTCATCTCACATGAACACTAACACTGGCATTCCCAAAGGTTCACTCTGTCCTGACTTGCTGGTCGTGACTCTCTGTAGGCCAAGTGACCAGACCTTCTATTCTGTTCTATCCTATCTTATTCTGTTTTTTTCTAATGTGTTTCAATGTGAGCAGTCGCGAACCCACCCAGCAGCGTGTGAAGAAATGGGGCTTCTCCCTGGAGGAGGCGCTAAAAGACCCAGCAGGTCGAGACCAGTTCCTAAAGTTCCTGGAATCAGAATTCAGCTCAGAAAACCTGCGGTAAGAATCTCTATTTTATTGACTTCTGTAAAAGTTTATATGTTTCTTTGCAGTCTGGTATGTTGCAGTAGCATGATGCTGCTGCTATAAAATGCAGAGCTATACTTATTAGTGGCTAAAGAAAACAAGGCATGTGTGATAAGAGTGAAAGAAGTCATAAAAAATTTAAATTTACACTGTAAACACATTTTCTGGAAGTTGTTATTGACTGTGTATGACACTGTTGTAGGTTCTGGTTAGCAGTGCAGGATTTTAAGCGACGGCCACTCCACGAAGTTCCCTCCAGGGCGCAGGAGATCTGGCAGGAGTTTCTGGCTGAAGGAGCTCCAAGCTCCATCAACTTGGACTCTCACAGCTACGAGCGCACCAGCCAGAACCTCAAAGACCCCGGACGATACAGCTACGAGGACGCTCAGGTGGGGGGCTGCTGTTTATACTTCACAGATGGACTCACATGGCTTTACGTGCTCACTCATGCGTGCACACTTTTGATGATGCGTTTGATTTATCTTGGCGCTCTTCTTCACCCAGGTCTATTTTGAGTTCACCTCAGTTTACTTTCCACTGCATTCCCACTAACAACACACAAACTCGTTTGCTTTCCCTCTAATCCGCTAAACTCTCCATACTCATGTTACACAACGGAATGAATGAGAGGGCAAGGATGAATAAAAAGAAAGAGGAGAAGGGAGGAATGACAGAGTGTGTTTGTGCGGGGAGCTAATGAGGCGACTAATTCCATGAATAGGTGGTTGAGTCGGTTCACCGTGGATTCCTCCGCATTCAAAGTGCGTTGGTGATGTGTGACGTGCAACGCCTCTCACTGGCAGGACATTACTCAGCTCTGTCTTGCAGGACTTTGTTGCTCATGTCAGTACCCTCGGTTTGCATCACCTCTTTGTATGCATTGCATTACCATAATCAGGCCTCTCTTTATTTTATTTTATCTTTTTTACAACACTTTCTCCTTTCTCGCTCACAGACCAACACACACTCATTCGGCTTTCTTTATCTTGCAGGAGCACATATTCAAGCTAATGAAAAGTGACAGCTATGCACGCTTTTTGCGATCCAACATCTACCAAGACCTCCTGTTGGCCAGAAAGAAGGTGAGCTGCACTCGCTGACCCTGATTTCGCCTCCGCATTTAACATGATGTAATCACTCTTTTTGCGCTCCTCGTATTGGTTTGACTTTTTTCTTTCATTTAATAAACATCCCAGGTTTATAATCACTATATGTATATCAGTCAAAAAGTAGATACTGTATCTATATTATATGCTGCAAGGTAAATGGAATGTAAATTACTACGTTTACATTTCAGGTTTTCAGCTTCATTTTTACATGAATAAAAACACATAATCACCTTTAAATAATGATACATTGTCATATTATGCAAGATTAGTGCTAACTGCAAATCATTAGTAACTATTACTTATAACTGTTATTCTGTATTGGGATATATAATGAGCACCTTTGGTCCTTTGGTGTTATATCTGTATATTGACACAGTGCACTGTCTCCCTGTTCTAAGGTTTGAAATATAATAAAAATATGTCATCTGGCCTTCACCAAGTTTTGGAATTAGACAAATACAACCTCAGATAATTAACAGCACGTGATATATTACACTGTGCCATTATTATTATTTTTTAACAAAATTAAGCCAAAATGCTGAAGCAGTGAGTGAAAAACTAAGCAAACACTTTCTGCTTCCATAGGAATTAAGAAGGTAAGTAGCAGCCAGGTTCTGCTAATCAAATACACTTGATTAACTCGCCAATCTGCAAGTGTTTTGTCAGTTTCCAAGTCTGGGACATTAAAGAATTCATTAACACAATGCCAAGGAAGAAAGCCATCAACAGCAACCTTAGAGAAACAATTCTTGCTGCTCATCAATCTGGGAAGGGCTGTAAGGTCATTTCCAAACAATTTGAATTTCATCATAATACAGTGAGGAAGATTATTCACAAGTGGAAAGCATTTGTGACAGCTGGCAATCTTCCCAGGAGTAGATTCACCTTTGCAATGCTCTGAGAAATCTTAAAAAACAAAGAAACAGAAAACATGCTTACATCTAAGACTCAGTTAAATGTTCAGGTTCATGGCATACAATCAGAAAAAGACTGAACAAGTATGGCTTGTTTCAAAGATTTGCCAGGAGAAAGCCTATTCTCTTTGGCAGTGTGGCACAAAGTTTGCAAAGTTGCATCTGAACAAATTGCAAAACGTCCGGAACAATCTCCTTTTGACAGGAAAGGCCAAAGTGGAGATTTATGCCCCCTAACGCTCAGCACCATGCTTGGCCAAGCCAAACACAGCATATCAGCACAAAGACCTCATACCAGCTGTCAGGCACGGTGGTGGAGGGATGTTGATGTGAGCTTATTCTGCAGCAACAGGACTTGCAGTCATCGAGTCGACCATAAACTCCTTTGTATATCAAAGTATTCTGGAGACAAATGTTAATTTCTGTAAAATAAATAATGACACAGTATAATATTTCATCTGTAAATGTTCGTCTGGTGTTGTATTTTAGTGTTTTACAACCTGTCAAGGACCAGCTGATATTTTTTATTATGCCTTGATATGTAAAACTTTAGAATTGAGGGTGCACTTTTTTTTTCACATGACTGTAGGTAACAAAGTCTTTTATATACTGTGGTATTGTTGAATGTAATGATTTTCTTCCACCACTAGTCAGTAGTGTTGGGTGATATTGCACTTTTAAACATTCCGTTTTGTTACTGTAGTTTCTATTAAAACTGTTACTTGATAGGATTCTTTTATGCCCCCACAAAACCTCTGAAAAACTTATAATCAGGCAGAATTTACATTATGATGTTCTTCTTGTCCTTTTCACCCATACAATTACAAAAAATTTGAATACTTTCTCAATGTAAATGCTGTCCTTTCTGCTATCTTGCTAGCCCATGCACACTTATACTAGTCCAGTATGCAGCTCCCTTCCAAAAGCACTAGGAGAGAAACAAAAGGAAATATGCATTTTCTTTTTTTAAAAATTGTTTTGCAGCAACAAAAGAATTGCAAAAGATTCAGACTGTTTAAAAAGAAGAAGAAGAAGAAGAAGAATATATACATGGGAAACAAGCGACTCGAGGTTTGGGACTTATTGAAGTATTTGGATCGTGTTGAAATAAAGTGGGTTATTTAATGTCACGTAGCAGCATTTCACAGCTCTTAATAAGGTCTTCAAAGCACCGTAAGGCTACAAGCAGAGCCCCAAAAAGGCACAACCACTGTGCCCAAAATGCAGGTGCAAGGAAACTGCTAAATTATTTAAAATGTCAACGGAACAGTCTTGAAAAAAACATGAGATCATATGCCAAACACAGACAAACCGCTGTGTAGAAGAGGAACAACAGCCAGCCTGAAAAAGAAACTTACAGAGCACAAGTATTACTGTGTTATATAAAAATTCTGTGCTACTTTTGTCTGGCTCCTTCAGTGTAACCTTTAAATCTCGTGTAGCTAAAATAGACACTCATTTAGCTGTTTAACTGTGTAATACAGAGCTTTTCAGCAAATCACAGCTTCTCTGTTCATGCTAGCCTTTCTGCCCTTTCCCCTTTGGACACTGCTCCTTGTGCTGGCCTGTCACTGATCCCACTCCATTCCCTAAAAATAATAAATGCAACCCCTTGCACTCTCCTTTGGCCCTCATTTTTTATTTTTTATATTTTGCAATGCTTGGCCCCCTTTTTTTCTTCACTAACAACATCACTTCCAACCCCCTCGTCAACACCCATACCTGACCCAAACACTCACCCTGCTTCCCCCCCTCCAAAACAGCAGCCAGCAGACACTGAACAGGGCCGCCGCACCTCCTTGGAGAAGTTCACCCGCAGTGTGGTAAGTCATTTGGAGCTGGGGGCTGTTCATATCACAAACCACACTGGCTGGCTCACTATCAGTGGCTTTTTTGCAATTATAACCATGTTACTCTCTGTTGTTGATTTTTTAAACCTTTAATAGGACGTGTGTGTGTGTGTGTTTATGTCAATAAGTTAACACCCTAGTCACTTTGAATGGTCACAACCTAGCATTTTTTGATCAAACCACATTGCTGGTAGAGATTCTCTGTGTTACTTTTGCTTTCGGAATCTTAGACTGCTAACGAGTTTTCGTTTTAATCTACCTTCTAGGGCAAGTCATTGGCGGGAAAACGCCTGACAGGCCTGATGCAGTCATCCTGACACAGCCTGTGCTGGAGGGGCAGAGTCAGACCCTGTCGGGTGGGTGACTGCCGCACAGGGGCCGGGGCAGGGGCACGGACAGTGGAGCTGGGCTGGACAGGGCTGCTGTGGAGGCTCTCAGACACTGCTCCGAGGACTGCTGCCATATTGGTATTGCAGCACTGGGCTTGCTGGGGTGAACGCCCCAAATTGAAACACTGAAGATGAGACAATGTCGACAAGGGGAAACCTCAGCCAACACACAACACGGCATGCAGTGCAGGGCTCTTCATCACTTAGGCGGCAAAGTGGTTGTGAGTCTCGATGAAGCTGATCAGTTTATTGTTTTCAGGTTGTTTTATATTAAGCGTTCCTTAGAAACGAAAAGAACATCTGCTAAATATTCTTTGATAGAACTACGTGTAACTCGCCACAACATGTGCAGTGATGACTATCGTCTTATGATTTCGGGATCCAAAAATAGCTGCAGCCAATCCAAACTCGGACATAAATACAAAGTCTAAGAGGCACATCAGCACAGACACAAATCTGTTTTACATTTGCCTCTGTTCTCAAAAAGCAGCCAGCAATAAATAAAGCCTGTCCAGTTCTGTTTTTTTGTTTTTTAGAAATATCCAACCTCTTTTTATATCTTTCTATTATATTTGTGTCCTAAGCGAAGCACATGTCAGTTAAATGGCGAGCACAGCTTTAGCACTGTGAAAAGACACAGTACAAAGCCTGTATTCTCCACACTGAGAGGCATCTACAAAATGGATTTTAGAGGTATAACTTTTCATGCTTCATTACATTCCAAAATTTGACATAAGGGCTTAATGTAGCATTCACACTGCACCGTGGCGTGCTTCATCCAAACGTCTGTGTTGAGAATTAATGTTTCATTTCTACAACACTGCTCTGTAATGAGACTCGTGGCGATGATGAATTTCTTCTGGCTGGCAAATTATTCACTTGCTTTGAGAGGCTCAAAAACATGAGCAAACAGTTGTGGTCTGCAGCGCCGTTTGGTAGCAGCCATACGTACACAGTCACAGGCCAGATAGCATCTAGATGCTTTTTAGGCTTCTGCTGTAGTATTTAAATTATCCAGTGCCATGGGTCCATCTAGTGGTGGCTAAACCACAGGACCAGAAACAAGAGTGTTAAAAGACTGAATTGTGTCTTCACATCATGATGTCAGAACAAGTTGATCTCCCATCTTGGAGACATTACAAGGCCTGCTACCCAATATAGGATCATTTATGGTTTTTGCTTTTTTTTTTACTGCATGAATATTTTTTTTAATCACAAAATGTTACCTGATCATTTAAAAAACAAACATTTTTTTGTTGTCTCCACTAATTATCTGTGGTGTTTTAATGACTATGGGTGGGGAGAAATATTTGCATGCTGGACTATTGATGGAGTGCTAATTTAGGGAAAGATGGTCGGATTCTCCAAAGAGGGCAAACAGACAGGGACCAGCCCTGGACCGGAGCAACACTCCTCAGCAGTTCTAAGCCCCGAACTGCAACTGGAAACAATATTTGACCCTCGATAGACGACGCACACCGAAGATAAAAGGCCTCTCTGCTCCACTGTGGCTTCAGACTCCTACATACAGAAAGTGCTTGGACTGAGGAGATTATGGTCTCACAGCTCCCCCATGAGGCCAGTGACTGCTATAGAGATAAACTACGCTGCTCAATGAGTCAATCATCTATTCTTTTGTATTAGAGTCGTTGCAATGCACTGTACAGGTCATATTAGTAATTATTGTTAACATAAACCAGTAACCTCGTTGAGTATAAGGTAGAGAGATATGCTTAACTTGAGTCAATGTACCAAATGTTATCCTCAGCACAAGACACAATGACACTATGTATCGAGTGCATTGTAAATGTAAATTGGCTAAATTTCATTAACCAAAAGCACACTTTATTATGATATGGGCACATTACTATGCATGTAACATATTCAGGGCATTTTGTGCTTTTAGTTTCTCAATCAGCAAGATAACTACTGGCACTCTGAAACACTCAAGCACCTGCTGTCTATTCATGGGTACCAAATAATAAATACTCTGGACCTGTCTGCTTTGTGCTGCTGTCTGGGTGCTGTTTTTACTGCCTTGAGCCATGAAGTATAAAAGATTGCTTTTCATGCCGTATAGATATGACAAGTCAAAACAGTTAGAGCCATACGTTTTTCAATAATTACACTTTTTTTGTAGTTTTGCCTTTATATACACCGTTGTGGGTTTTTAAGTCAAACAGTCAAGATGAGGTTGAAGTGCAGATTTTAAAAGGTTTAACAAAAGTGTTACATTAACTGTTTAGGGATCGTTTTTATACGCACTGCACATTGCACTGTATGGAAGCAAAATCATGAAAAAAAAAAACACCATTATGTCCAAAATGGAAATATGGACCTAACTTTATAACATCAGAGGGAACAGGGTCAGTCACATTCATCATCTTGACATCACTGAATTGAATTACTAGCTAAAGGCATCTGAAACAGGCTTTTAAAGAGACACTGCATTGGTATTTTTTAAGCATAAAAGTTATTTTAAGTGGTGTTATGTAATAATAATAATAATAAACTTTATTTACTTATTCCTTCTGGTCTTAAAATGAGTTCATGGGACCATTAACAGCCGTTGACTGGAAGTAACTGGAGTGTTGTCTCTTTCATGTAGCAGCAGCATTCTGTACCAACTGGAGACGGTCAAGATCCTTCTTATTCAAACACATGAAAAAGGCTGTTACAATAATCAAGAAGAGACGAAAAGAAGAATGAATAATCATCTCTAAATCAGCTTTTGACACCAGAGTTCAAAGCTTAGAAACATTTCTCATCTGAAAACAAAAAAAAAAAACAGTTTCTGATTAATCCACGAGATGATGGCTCTCCAATGTCATGGCTGAATCAAAAATGATGCCAAGGTTTCTGAGGTTTGGTTTGACAGAAGAGGCCGATAGACCAAGGTATTGCTTGATTTCAGTTATTTGGTTCTCTCGGGGAATAAATAGGGTTTATTTGTTATCAGAGTTCACCTGCAAATAGTTGTCAGAAAGCCACCGGTTAATACTACTAAAACAGTTTATCAAGGAGGACAACTAAAAAAAAAACAGTAGAGCTGAATATCATCAGCATAGAAATGATAACACACATCAGAAAATTGCCTGATTATCTGGCCTAAGAGCAAAATATACAAAAGAAAGAGAATAGGTCCCAAGAGTGAGCCCTGTGGTACCCCACACAGCAGGCTCTTGGAGTCTGGTTTGCAGAAACACTGAATGTTTTGCCAGAAAGATAGGAGGTAAACCACTCTTGAGGCACACCTGATAAACTGACTATATCCCAGAGCCTGTTAATCTAAATACTGTGATCATGTGGTTTGTTATGCTAGAAAAATGAGCAAAACAGAGCACTAAATACTAAATCTAGATAGATTAACTCGACACTACTCTCAAAATTCAGTGCAGAAAGTCTATGGAGGATCAGCAAAAACTGAAAATTACGAATGACTGATAGCGATTCATTGTGGGATTTTCTATGCGAGTATGCTGCTACTGCATTGGCAGTGTTTGGGATCATTGTCGTGCGAAAAAATGAAGATGCTGATAATCAGATGGCATTGCATCGTGCCATCGGAACTGTGCTTCCTGTACACGCAGAAGAGGAACTTAGCTTGGTTTCAGCTCAGGTCAAATGCCAACATCCCTGCTGGCATCAGCATGCGCGACACAAGAAAGTTGTACGTTTTGGAGCAACATACAGAGTTCTGGCTTTTTAAAAACTAATATTATAAACGTTTCTCATATTGTGATCTTATTCCTACCTGCTGCCTAAAATGCTGTTTTACTGCCTGGTGCATTTAATCGTGGAATGGAATCGTTGATTGAGACTCAAATCTCCTCTGTGTACCTGCAGTTAACATTCAAATCATGTTTTTGCCACCAGTAAACATTCCTGTCAGCAGACTGTGTTACTCATCCCATTTCTTCAGACTCACTTGTTATTTATCAAGCAGCACCTACTGATCAATAAGATCTCTGTGAATGAGATCTACTTTTTTCTTGGTTATCTTTGTCTTATACAAAGTCCAGAACTGCCTCTGCTCTCACACACTCAAGAGATGTTTTTTTTCCTCTCTCTCTGTCTGCTCACAGATTCTGAGTCACTCCAGCTTATCGATCCAGTCTAGGAATCTTGTGCTTATCAGAACGACCCATCTCCATGTTCCAGAAAAACAGCATCACGCAAAAATATTCCTTTTTTTGTTTATTTTTTTCAGAACAATAAAAATAGTTTAACAAAGACTTCATTCTCTCTTTTTTGACTATTTACAGCAGAAGATGAAAAAAAAACAAAAAAAACCAACCAAACAAATTAAAAATAAACAAACAAAAACCCCAAAACGGTCATGTCCATTTCATCTCCTCTTGGCTCTGTTCCCACCCCGATCCTCCCTCTCCACCCTCCTGGGCAGGCTTGACAAGAGAGTACCAGGGCCTATTGCTGTGTCTTTGACGAGGTATACAGGCTATTCAATGATTGGTGACACGTTATATTACGCAGACATCACTAACTTCCACTCGGGAGCTTCGCCTTTTGTTCAGAACTGCACTGCACTTGGCCCGTTCATGTATACGGTAGGTAACACTTAGCAGATTATGAGTGATGACACATGCTTCAACTTACTGGCATGACTGACTTAGGAAGATAAATGACACAATGACCCACTTCTTTTCAGTTTCTTTTTTTAACTGTGGAAACAACACGTAACTGAGGAAAACAAGACGACCGACATGTCTCAGATGCATTCCTTGTCCAGTGGAGATAAACTGCTGTGTGTGGAGGGTCCCTGAGGGAAGTGAAGAAAGATGGTTTGAATGTACAAGCACTTACGCAAGTCATAACAGACACATCTAAGATTAATGGTTAGCTTCAAAGACGGAGCAGCTGTTATTACATTGCAGCGATACTGAATAATCACATGGAAGAAAACAGACCTCTTAGACAGCATGTGCAACCAGCGGACCTAAAAAAGCTTTTGGATACAGTACTTCAAGCTCTTTCTAAATGTCATAAAGCAATTAGGCCCTCTAAAGCACTCAATGGAAATGTCACAAGTAACTTGGATTTACACTCGTCACTTCTTAGTAAATAGCTGTATCCCAGCGGAGTAATGTCACTCTAGCAACGATAATTCCAAATGCAAATCCGAGATGAATCTCACTGTGTCACGATCTCCTCTGTAGACTGTAGAGTTTTTGCATGCCATGCGTGACAGCAGGTAGAACGAGCATAGAAGAGACAGAGCTGAAGCTTATTATTGCAATGTTTTCCTATAGCATGAGACTGCAGTATTCCCAGTCCCTACTGGGAGTCGGGATCCACGCGTGTTACTCTTTGCCAACTGAGAACAATCACATAAAATCAGGGCTGAGTGGCTGAACAATCAACAGCAGATGAAGTGAAAAGATGCCTGAGTAGTTGTGGCTTTTATGCACCTGATCAGGACAGAGGTATCAATACAGTCTGAACAAACGCAAGAAGTCATACCATCAAACTTTAAAATGTAGAAATATAGTACAACAGAGAAAATATGCAAAAAAATAAAAATAAAGTGAGCTAAATCATCCGTTTGAGATCAGAGAGGCAGAGGAAAAAGGAGCAAAAACAGGCTGAGGGCCAGAAGCAGAAAACCTGTGTCCACACCGGGGTATTATTACAGTAGTCCAGAGGTCTGCATGTAATAGTGGTGAGTTTGAGCACCATCTCTATGGCTGCAGGTCAGAGGGTCACTGGTCCAATCAGGTTGGAGGGTCATGGCTGTCAGAGCTGATTTCCAGTGCAGAGCGGCAGGCTGGCACAGTGATGAGGATAATGACGTCTTAGTGTCACATCGGATCACACAGCAGACACACAGTCGCAGAGCAGGAGTGGGCAGGCTGGGCCGCAGGGGCCCCAAATGCACCCGTTGGGCACAAACAGTCCAAAGGCCTGGCCTTTAGTGTTCCCATAGTTCTGAGAGGAGCTCCAGCACAGTGCAGAAAGGATAAAATGAAGCCGGATACTCACATTTCAAATGTTCACAAGGGGTCGATATATACTGTCAAGGGAGCAGTTGCTTCAATTAAGCCACATGGCCGGGAGAAGTGATGGATGCCTATTCATCCGTTTCAGTCAGTTATTTCAGGCCCAAATCAGGAGGGACATGAAGGCTCATTAGTTTTTGAGGGTTAAAATCCTCTTCTTCACTGGTCACCCCCCAGCCCTGGGCCACATGCCAATGTGCTGAGTGCTCCTATGTAACACAGACAATAACAGTAAGCCTCACGCATAATATGTCTGAGCAAGAGTTAAGATCTGCAGTCATGCTAGCAGCCTTTTGAGGTTAAACTAGCTTAGCACAAATACAGCAGGAAAAATGCAGCAGGGCTGTCAAAATATCAGATTTCTGCAACTAAATTGTCAAGGCCATAACAATTGATAGTGATATCTATAATAAAAACTTAACATCAAGTCTTATTTATGGAGGTACCCAAATCATAACAACAATGCTGTTAGCTTATTGTGTGCTCCATTTAAAAAAATTTTTTTTTTTGCTATAATTAATAAGGTGACGTCTACAGAAAACCTTCAAAAATTACAAACCCAATTCTAAAAAGTTGAGACAAAATGTAAATAAAAACAGAATGCAATTATTTGCAAATCTCATAAACCCATATTTTATTTACAATAGAACACACAAAACATGGGACATGTTACTCTTTCAAGAAAATTATTTGCTCATTTTGCAAAGTTGGGATGAAGGCAACAAAAGGCTGGAAAATAATTGGTACTAAAAAGAAATGGCTACAGGAGTATTTTGCAACCAATTAGATTCAATGGCAACAGGTCAGTAACATGATTGGGTATAAAAAGAGCATGTTAGAGAGGCAGAGTTTCTCAAAAGTAAAGGTGGGCAGAAGTTCACCAATCTGCAAAAAAATGATCTACGAGTGAAAAAGATTATTATTATTATCATCATCCGTAATACTTAATATTATTAAAACATTCTGATAATCTGTAGAAATCCTCCAAGATTTCAGTATTGGATGCCCGTAATCTTCAGGCACTCAGACAGGCGTGACTCTGTCATGGAAATCACTGCACGAGCTCAGAAACACATTCAGAAATCAACTGTTTACTGTTCAGATGAACAGAAATTTGAATTTTGTTTTGGAAAACATGAATGCCACCTCCTCTCATCTAAAGAGCAGCAAGAGCATTCAGCTTGTCATCAGCACTGCGTTCAAAACCCTGCAGCTCTGATGGTATGGGGTTGCATTAGTGCCTATGTAATAGGCAACCCACACATCTGGAAAAACACCAGCCATGCTGAAAGGTATATAAAAGTTTTAGAGCAACATATACTTCCATTCAAACAACATGTTTTTCAGGGAAGAGCTAGCATATTTCAGCAAGACAATGCTAAGCCACATACAGAATTCTAGTACAACGGCATGGCGTCGTAGTCAAAGAGTCCAGGTGCTGCCTCCACCTCAGACCTTTCTGAAAACACGGGTTTATGAGATTTGCAAATCATTTCAATACATTTTTATTTACATATCACAGAGCGTCCCAGTTTCTTAGCAATTGTGGTTTTACGATTTCCGATAGTCATCAGCATAATTTCACTTTTAAATATCAATGCATGTCAAAGAAACATAAGTAGAATATTTGCAACATCAGCTCTGGTACACTACGATGGGAATGTCATTTATTTTGCATAAAACAACTTTTTGGACAAACTGAAAATATGAGCTGGGAGATTTCAGTCTGGACCACAAGTGGTGCTCCACTGTGCCGTGTTGAAAGCATGCCTCAAAAACTAGACCAATGCTGGACTATAAAATGCTTGTGCACATGACCCTTAATTAGTTTAATTGTCCAGTATAATATGCAAAAATGCAGTTTGTCCAAATCAGATTTAAACTAGTAACAATCACTCACATACGATCTATTCTTGTCTTATAATCTACTTGTTCTCTGACAAGGTACCACAAACGCTTACCTTTGATGTGATTAGTCCCCCTTGTGTAAAGACTATAAAGGTTTCTTCATCCGAACATTTCCAGTGGCCTGTGGCACTCCTTTCATTGGTTCCTTCATTTTCATAGGTTTAATTCAGAGTTAGAACAGAAGAAGAGGTCTTCATAGTCACACCGACTACTGATTCAAAAATATCCAGTAGTTCTGCAATGCAAGTATGGGTCTGCAATGACATTCAATCATCTACCAAACTTATCATTCGCTTAGAAAACAAAAAGTCTTGTCTGCAATTTTCAAATTTTCTCCAGTGTTTTTGTTCATAACCGTTATGCTCCTTCTGCTCCAGTGAGGGAAGAGAAAACCAAAAAGCCACACTCCAAAAACATCTTCCGTTTTGCACGGAGTCACTTGTCAGAAAACACTGACAGTCCTTTGTAACCATATATATATATATATATATATATATATATATATATATATATATATATATATATAAAATATTACAA
>VUQG01019279.1:124494-137634 GCA_015106755.1 Etia nguti | reverse complement strand
CACTCTCTTTTATATATATATATATATATATATATATATATATATATATATATATATATATATAGTTTGTTTGTATATATATTTATATATAAAAAAAGGTGTTCATAAATTACTTAACAATGTTCAGTAGATAAAATACCACTTGCTTGCATTTCCGTCCTGAAATCATCACTTTGTGCTTTCCGCAAACAAAAAAACCCCAAAACATTGAAAAAGAAGCAGCAGATTTTTGCCAGAGGTTAATCCATATTAAAAAAATGTCTCTTTAAATCTAAAAGGTTTTCTTTATCTGTGACGGCCGGGTATCCCATTGCCGTTTGCAGCTGGCTCTTCCAGCTCGTCGTCCTCAAAGCCATGAAAAGTGGAAGTGTCGCTCTCTGAGGTGGTGCCGAAGAGCTCCTCAGCTCCAGTAAAAGCCCCGTCTTCCTTGTCTTCTCCACAGTCAGCTGGAACACCAGACAGGACAGCAACAGAGTCAAAAAACAAAATCATATGGCATAATGCATCATGCAAAAGTATATGTGAACATACTTGTGCACTGGCAGGCTGAGCAGGGAGACCCAGATTTACCCGTTTTCTTGTTTGAGCCCTGGCATTTATTACAGTAACTGTTGGGAATGCTGGTCCCACCTGGACCCTTTGGACCTAAACAGGAATTTCCAGGAAGAAATCAAAGTTTTAAGGACAGTTGATTTAACCCAGATTATGTCAGACATTTTCAGTTTCGGTACCTATACAACTTCTACAAACAGAATATAACTTAAGTGAAAATCAGGTGACATTTGTCCTGAAGAGTTCAGTTTGCAGAAACAATTGTTTTAAAATTTTAATCACACAGAAAATGCGACATTCGTCTAGGCCTAAGAAAAGAAAACCTAATTAGGATAAAAACAAACAAAACAAAAAAAACCCTAATAAACATTAAAATAAAACCAGAACAGGGTTGACAAGAAGCAAAATAATCAGGCTGAATATAACTCAAAGTGTTAAAAAAGAGAAAACTCAACAGGAGTCACAGGTGTCACATTTACTTACGTTTGTGTCTGTCAGTCTGTGGTGCAGTGGGGGGTTGGGAAGCAACTGTGCTCCTTTCCCCGGCTCTGTCCTCCTCTGCCAGGTGGGAATGGGTGTAGTGGTAACTTAGTCCTGTGCGGTTCCTGTAGCGCTTTGCACAGACTGCAAGAAACACAGGGGAGATGATCAGTCTCACTACTGTGGCTGCATTTCATTATCCAAATATAATTCTGGGAACACAGCATTTCTAAACGTAGAGTTGGGCAGGTGTCCCCCCCGTAAATCTTCTGGCCATTTGTTTTTAGGATTATGGCTTCACAAAGTTTATGAGTTAAAATTCCACCAAGCATCTAGTTAGATGGTAATAATGTCAAAGAAACATAACTAAAAAATATTTGCATGTGCCCTTTTGTCTTTATAGGCAACAACAAAGTGCAGACTGATAGCATCATTGAGCATAGAAAAAAAATGGAAGAAATGCTATCTAATGGAGCTAACTATTCTACTTCTGGCACCAGCACTTTAAGATCTGATTACAACAGTGAGTCAAATAAAACACCAAGCCAGACATCATAATAACCGTGGCTCAGATTCAAAGCACCAAGGGCACTTTTCAGCTTGAGAAAAATAACATAATGTAAGGGCTAAATCAATAATGGCAGCTCTTGCAACAATACCACTCAACAACCGATCAAAATAAATATCTGGAGAACTCCAGTCAGAACAACAAATCAACGTACCTGAGGTTGAAGATTTGGAGTTCTGCCTTTGTTTGTATCTGTCTGAAACAGAAAAGACAAAAACACAAGAAGAAAGAGAAAAGATGAGGGTGTGTTTTTCCACACAGAGTCAGCAAATGGAGTAAAATCCAATACCCCTTACTTGGATTTTCCACATGCAACCTGCATGTACAAGAATAGCTCAGACTGCAGTGGCAGTAGTTGACAAAGTTTTATCCTGTTAAGTCCATAATTTGTTTTGCGAAGATACGCCTTTTGTAGTTTTGCCTCTGTGCACCATCAGAGAGTGGATTTTAAATCAAACAATCAAGATGTAGTTGACATTCAGCTTTAAAATAAGCAGGCTTTACAACAATTATGCATCAACTGTTTAGGAATTACAGCCATTTTTATACATGGTCTCATTTTCAGAGGCTCAAAAGTAATTGGATAATTGGCTGACAAGCAGTTCTCTTGTTATTTTATGACTAATAAGAAAGCAGATATAATATTGGAATCTCATTCAAAGTGTTAAATTTCTATTCTTTTTTTTTTCCACTGTGATTTTAAATGAGATGTTAATGCAAGTGAATGAGGCAGTCATTAGGCTGAAATACCCAAATAAACCTTTCAGAGAGATAGGAAAAACTTTCCAAGAGGCCAAATCAACAATCTGGTGCATGATTCAAAAGAATGAATGCACTGCACTGGCAGCTCAGCAACACCAAAACCCTCTGAAAGAACACAGAAGACCAGTAAAGCGCATGATGACACAATTATTTCCATAGTTAAGAAAACCAGCTTTACGTCTAGTCAGGAGGTAGACTAGACACATCGTTATCAAGATCTACGATCATGAGATGCTTTCATAAATCGAAATATAGCGCAGGTTGCACACCACTGGTTACACTCAAGATTACAAAGGTCAGATTAGACTTTGTGAGAGAACATCAAAAAGAGTTTGCACAGTTCTGAAACAAAAAAAAATCTCAACAGATGAAATCAAGGTCAACTTGCACCACAATGACTAAAACAGAAAGGTATTGAGAACAAGACGAACAACTCATGATCTGAAGCAATCCACATCATCTATCAGTATGGATGGAAATCGAGAACCGGTTCCTAGTAGTCAAATTCCTTGGAATTGTAAGTCTGCCTGCCTATCGATCCCGCTACAATCAGCTGATGTCAGTTGTCGCAGGAGGAAAATAGTAGAGCAGTTTACAGTGTGGATATGGACATTAGTGCAAAAAAAATAAAAGTAAAGGACAAGAGTGTAATGGTAAAGAGCAAAATGCATCCAAGACAGTAACAACTGTATTATACTGTTAACACACCTTTGATCTTAGCTGCACAGACAGAATGCTAACGCTAAGCTAGCCAAAAACCCAGAGTGACGCTAAAGCCGAGCGAATGACGATCCCAGCCCAGGACTGCAGTCAAGTAATTTGTCATGTGTTTTTACCTGATGTGTTTTTTAACTCCATCAGGTAAAAAAAGGGATGAGCAGTCAGGCTGCTGCCTCCGTTTCTACCTGTTCATGTTTCTACAGTAAAATCACTGTGGCGATTGCTTTGAAGTCTCTTTGTGCTTCATCTTTGCTTTATGCTGTTGGCTTCCTGTTCATACCTAAATACTAAGAAACATCATATGTGTGTCCTCAGTAGGATAGGGATTTGTGTTGGTGTGTTGGGCTGTAGCCTCAGGTTTATATTGTTGAATGATAATGAACAGACGGTGTGTTTCAGGTCATTTTACAGAGCAACATGAAAGTAATGTTATGAGTAGTACAATGAATTATTTTCTCCTTGGAGTAATTAAGTAATGTACTGCATTACTTTTAACAAAAGTGTTCTGTGTAATATGCATAATAAATTATTCACAACAAAGAGAGGAAATACATCCAACACGCACAAACATTTGATCACACGACATGCAATTAATTTGCACGAATGTAATGTCTTTGATATGGAGCCCAATGAGAATCAATAAGAGAATAGACAAGGAATCGAATCAATAAGTAATATCGGTAATGGAATTGGAGTTGCTAAATTCTTACCAATTCCCATCCCTATCTGTCAGCCGTGGTGGAGGTAATGTTATGGTAGGGCATGTAGGGGTGCTGGTAGTATTGGGTCACTGGTGTTAATTGATGATGTGTCTGCTGATACACAGACAGCAGGACGAATTGTAAAGTCCACTGTGGTGGTGTACAATAGCAAACCTACAAAACTGTTAAAGTTTAACAAGTCTACATATATTTTTGGTAACCGACTTTGAGGGTTGCTGTTGATCATGACAGAATTTTGAAGAGGAAAACTTGATCTGTAGGTGCTCTTAACAGCCTCACAACCAAGAAAAGCCTTTTTTAAAAAAAAATCCTTTCTCACACACGGCAAGACATTCTCTGCATCAGACGTGTTCTCGCTACTGAAAATACCTAGCTTGGTTTAGGTCAGAGGTCAGAGCTTGGATAGAGGGTGTAGGAGGCAGGACACATGATGCCCACTCACTGAATTCATCAAACAATTACCTGCTCCTTTTTTTACATGAGCTCAAACTGGATAGCTGCAAGGGTAAAGTCTGTTTAATGGCTGACTTGCACCCGAACACATTCTGACGTACAGCTCCATCGAGTAATGTCTAGAAAAGTTCAGAGCTGCAATGCAAAGTGTGAAAGCGGCTTAAACATTATTCTTCCAATTAGGTCTAAAATATAAACAGACTCTGTAAAAAGCCTGACCAATTTATTTAATCAGTGAGGAGTGTAAACAGTAGTACACTAAGAAACTGTTAGTCTCGACTGTCCAAGGTTACAACGTTAGATAACAAAATGAGAAGAAGAAGAAAAAAGAATTCAGCAGATTATCTACAAATCATTTGTATGAAGGTTAAATGATTTAAGAATTTGTCTCGACTTACTATCACAGACATATGGCTTATCATCATCTAGATCTGTCCTCCTGCGACCTGAACCCCGACCCTGAAGGAAGGCAACAAAAAAAATCAATTCAATGAGACTGTCTGATATGGAATCTGTGTTTTTAACATACAGACGTAATCTCAGAAAAGATCAGCCTGAGTTAACTGTGATTTGACTTTTTTGACTTTTCTAAACTGCATCTCCAGTATGTGTCTATCATCGTTTCTCCAGCCACTTACTCTTCCTTTTCCCCGATGTCTCCGCTTGGGAGTGTCCACCTCGTAGTCGTCGTCATCATTGAAAGCATCTTCTGCTGCATCTGCCTCCAGAACCCTCTGGGACAGAGAGAGATAGAGTGATGGATGATCAGTACTGATTAGAGCTTAGCTAGCTAGAGGAAAGGGGGAAAAAAATAAAAAATAAAAATACTGTGATGAGGCAACAGAAGTTAAGGGGAACTACAGATTTTGATCACATCAGTTGCAAAGCCTGTGAGGATTTAGGTCAACAATGCCCTCAGCCCTAACCTTGACATCTTAATACACCTCCATTTTCATTTCACCTCCCAAAAACAAAGCTATACAGCTTTTTAAAGTCTTATTTCAGAACAAAAATTTCAAGCATTAACAAAACATTTTAAGCACATTTCTCCCCCCCCCATAGATTTAATGACTTTATACATGCAGTTTTTGTGACTACTGAAAGTTATGGCTCTCCTCATTTATTTGGAAAGGGTTTTGGTCTTGTTCACCCAAAATAGTATTACCAGATCGGCTTGCAGAGTGGCAAGATTTCCTTGTGGAAGGACTTGGCCATTATGCTCCAAGCACCCTCTTTCCATAAATATGCATGTTTCCACAAGTGTATTTGGTGAAATGTGTGATGCTAGGAGATATGCCTGCTTTTGACTTTCAACAAGAAACAATAAAGATACTGACATTTTTTTCACAGGCAGAGCTACTGCATAGAAAACTCAAGTTTCATATCTTCCCTTTTCCTAAAATGCCTCTCAGTGAGACAACAGTCACCTAACAAGCATCACGGGTCAGCTGGAAAAACTTGGCAGGTTGCCTTGGCAACCAGTTGGGGCACAAAGCATCACTGTGAGTGCCAGGGCCTTCGATCGTTTAACTGATACCACACAAAATTTACATTTTAAAACGTTTACCGGATGCTTTGAACCGCACTGACACACACACAGTTTGACCGGACCCACCTGGATCTCCAGCAGGCTCTCCTCATCGTTCTTGGAGGCGTTCCTCTTGTCTAGGCCCTCTCCACGAAGCAGAGCTTCCAGTGTAGTGCTCTGAGTCGGCAAAGTGTCCTTTGACATGAGACCGCCGTCTGCATGAAGACAAATAACAGGTAACATGTGATGAGTCATCACAACACCGGCTTAGTGTTTGTCAACTGTGCGCTTTAAGTGAAAACGTCAGAGTTCTAATGCACAGCATGTGCAGTGTATCACCATCAAGGACTATAATTTCAATAGGAACCAGCAGTGTCACAAACTGTGACCTGCATGAGCAGCTTTTATCAGCATAATTCCATTATCTTCCTTCTCTTCCACTCTTACTAGAACTCATAAAAGCATGTGGCAATTTGGTGTAGCATTTGTTTTTTCTAATGCTTATCATCTCTTTGGCCTGCAGCAGAATGTGTCATCACAGCCATTTTTCCACAACAATATACTGCTGGAAAACAACAAAAAACAAAACATACATGTTCTCGCTCTGAGGAAGACTGCACAGTCACTGAGCTCTCGGTAATGTTGCCCTATGCGGACATTAGGCTGACTTTGTCCACAGGAATGTACTTATGTGGCTTATCACTTTAACTTGAACACATGCAGATATCTCCTCCTACACTGACGATCTAAACAAACAGTGTAGGAGGCGAGCAGGTTGAGCAGACAAAGCAGAACAAACAAAAGCTTTGACAGCTAGTCGGATCCACACATCTTATTTACACAATCTCCTCTACAGAGAGCTTCATGATCATCCAATTGCTTTGTGGGTCTTTGAAGAGGACATACTTCAAATCCCCAGCTTTTGCAGAATAATGAGCAATTAGGACTTGAAACAGCAGAGGACTGCATAGGTGAGCGGCAGGCACAAAAAGATAGGTACGAGAGGGAGAAAGCTCTATGCTTCTTAAAAATTGGCCCTTCCACCATGTGGCGGCAGCCCCTCACCATTGTGTCTGCACACGTTGACTTTCAACTCTCCGCGACGAGACAACCCCCCCACCCCCATCCTTTCCCTCCCTCTCTCTCTCTCTCTCTCAACCCATGGGAGCTGGGGGGGCTAAAAATAGAGCCGGCAGCAGCCTGCAGCAGGGAGCTGATTCTGCATGCAGCCCCAGTCCCTCTAGCACACCATCAGACAGTGAGACAGACTCTGGCTGCTGCCCTGAGCTGGCCACCTCTGGCCAGCTGTACAATGTGCTCCATATAAGAGACGCCAGGTTAAATCGGGGTACGTTTCCCCTCTGCTGGGCACTCGCAGACAGCGCATACTAATCCACTTTTTATTGGAGAGGAGAAGGGAAGGGACAGCAGGGTGGTGGTGTGGTCTCAGCGAGCACAAGCTCAGTGGAAAACAATAGGCTACAATGGGATGTGTTTAGGAAACAAAGGCTTTGTTCACATGCTGTCACTACATCTTGGTTTCTCTTTCCTCTCTCTCTCTCTCTCTCTCTCTCTCGCTTCCTCAACATCCCAACAATTTTTCCTTCTAACATGCAAAACACATAAACACAGCACCACAATCTTGGAGATTTCTGTCAAAACATTGTGCATTTTCTTTTTGCAGAAACTACTTGAAAGAGCAAGATGTAACCTTGCATTTCTGTGTTTATTCCTTAGGATAGTGTAACCTCCCAGTGGGTATGAAAGCTTTGGGCACAGAATGGACCTGTTACTCGGTGTTGAGAAAGACTGGCCACCAAGCACAGACACACTGCGTGGCAGGCTACAGGGAGAGAAAGATGAAAGAGTTGCCAGAGAGAAAGAGACAAACCCAATCAGCAAGGGAGGTGGCAAGTAGAAAATAAGATGGAGTGAGAATATAGAGAGGGTAAATGTGTTGAGTGAGCTGTTTCAAGTGGCAGTCAGAGAAGACCAAACTTCATTCCATAACATTTATTAAATACTGTCTGCAGTGGCCAAACTCTGTCTTGCTGCTCCCAGCAGCGGTAAATCTAATTACATGTTCTACTTCTTACAAAACAAGTTTACCAGCCGTGGTGAACACAGCCACATTTCATCCTCTGAAAAATGACTGGCAGCCTGCTCTGCTCATTGCGCTGAGACTGACTGATATGCTTTTAGTGAGATTATTCCAGATCATCACCAGTAATCACATGAGCTGAAGGAGGTGGGTGGAGATCGAGGGGGAGCCGGCTGAGTGGGAGGAGAAGCTGAGTTGAGCAGAGAGCGGTGGGCAGGTGACATGCCGAGAAGAGGCTGCAGGGTCTTACCGAGCTGGAGACCGTAAATGCCCAGCCGGGGATCTGTGGAGTTGTGCAGCCGTCTTTTCTTTCGCCAGCAGCGGGCGGGGTACGTGTACATCTGTCCGGCTGCGACACCTGTAGAATGAATGCCATGAGTGAAAATTCAAGTCTGATGGCAATTTGTTTGTTCGACATAAAGTCTTTCAAACTTTTTTTTTTCCATGCCTGCACCAATTTTTCTCTCCAAGACTGACAGGACAGTCTCCAAACAACCAAACCAAAACAAACTAAACCAAATCATGATCATTTACTAAACCTAGCCAAGTAGTTTTTTTCCCTCAACTTCACTAAAAAGCAATTAAAAATTTATTTTAAGCCTTTTAGCTGAAGGTTACTTGCCACTCCCAACCACTAATACCCCTTTTCCATTAGTTCCTACTTGGATTGGCTCGACGTGACTTGTTTCGGCTCGATTCGTTTTGCACCGAATATGCGTAGGGCTCATTATAGTAATGTGGCCGAACGTCCCATGACATCATTTGTATTGGACACAAATGCCACAACAAAGGAGGACGTCGAGGCGATGGCATACCTGCTGCTTGGTCTGTGGCTTTTCGTCAGACTCGGGATCACTGTGTTTGGTTTTTGTGCAGCCATTTCTCTCATTGCTGGGTGTCAAAAATGGCAGTTTTCATTTTCATGAAGGAGACGCTCTCATGACTCATCGAGTGATGCCACTGACTATCTAATCGGTGGCATGCAGTCTGTTGACATCACCTTTCGGATCATCTCGGATTGCTTTAAACCCCGGCCGAGTAGGTACTTAAAAAGTACCTGGTACCAGGTAATAATGGACTAAAAAGTCTTCTTTCTTTTTGCATGCACAGTGTGGGTGTTTTCACTCACCGGGGCTGCGATGGTGACGTTCCATCCAGATGTAGCAGTTGTTCTGGGCTACCCCGGTTTGAGAGTCCAGGAATGGCAGACGGACGCTGCGTTCAGCGCACAGGCGGGCATTGTAGCTGCGGCACTGCTCAATGGCCTCCTTATAGAACTGGTCACCCAACCTGTTGAAAATAAGCAGAGATCAATGACAAGGGTAGATATGGTTGGTTAACTTCAACTAATTGCAACTGACATCACCCGCTGGTTAGTTAACTCCTGTTTTTAAGCCTCGAGCATTAAAACAACTTCACTACATGGGACTCCCAAGGGGTGGATGTGATGAACATTACATGCTCATATAATACCAACCGATCAATCAAAAAGGTAGGCTTGCCTTAAAGCACATTCTGCTTTATCATTCATTTTTGACTCTAGGGGGGACCACAGTTTAAAAAATTAACACCATGTTGTAGAGATGCAGCGACCGATCTGCCAGGGACCAGGATCGGCCCATTCGTAGCATGCTGAGCCCTGACCCATCTCACCTATGTCCAATTACAAGCTGGACTATTTCGTGCACAGCAACACAGGCAAAAAGCAATTCATGTGCAAACTCACAGCCTTGTACTAACATGTCATTAGCATAAACTCTTCACTGTGAGTGCAGATACAATATTCACACCTGGTGAACTTTTAAATCTGTTGCATTTGCTTTTGTTCGGTAAGATAGAACATGGCAGGTAAAGGTGCATCTCATTTTCAGCACTTTTTTGTCAGGGGTTTAAATGAGAGAAGATCCAGCAAGTTGCTGCAGTTTGGGGAAAACTGCAACATGTACTAATGTCTTTTATTCTAAAAAGTTGTTCGTTGAAGAAAGCTTCATAGAAAGAAAATTAGGATCAACAAAAATTAGTACTGACAGGTTGCACTATCAATGATAAATTATTTTTAGAAATTTAAATCAGCCAAGAAAATCATATTGTATTCAACAAAATGTGAAACTAGAGATTGAGACTATAGCCTCAGCAGTAAAGTGCTTCCTGAACATGAATATGGTATCGCAAATGTGTCCCTTTGCATATCAATTTCCACACAAACAATCTTCCAAAAAACTCAACTGCACATTGCTGGATGTGGGTGACCTGTGTGTTTGTCGAATGCTGAATGAATGACAAGTGGACTCAGACAGGGAAGGGAGTGACAGTGGAGTCCACCGGGGAAAGGCAGAAGTCCAAAAAAACCCATCACAGAGCCAAAAATACAATATGAAAAGTACATACTGTGACTGCAGTGGACACTTCGTTGCTTTTAACAGTCTAGGTTTCACTTCAGCTCTTTGTATGTTAACTTCTCCACCGCTGGCTGACGGACCAACAACAGTACATCAAGAGTAGCCCACAGACCAGTTGCACCACATACTTTGCACACTGCCTCTATGGACAACAGAACACTCTCTGCAGGTAGACGGGAACTCTGCGACAGACCATGGACTGCCTTTGCGCTACCACCGCTGTAGCATAATTTCAGCATCAGTCGTAGAGCATTTTTGCAGTCGGTGGAGTCGCTCTCTGCTTGCCATTAGAAAGAATGCAAGTTTAAGGCACTTCTGCTTGCCTTCACTTTTCAGACCAAGCTACACCCATCTTTTATATACAGTCTATGTACAGTAGCGGAAGAACAAGGAAGCAAAGAAGGAACACAGAAAAGTCAAGAAAACAGTCTGTATTAAAAATACTCAAAAGTTAAAAAAGTTAAACAACTCTTACAGAACAGATCGGTTTATTAGCAATTCATATTGCAGCTAGGACCAATGGGACTGAATTTAATAATGATATATCTGGTAAATATGCAATATTTGCCCTTGCACTATAGTGGAGTAGAAACAGACTGTGGAAAATGGGGATGCTCTTTTAAAGTGCAAATACTAATCAGACTTGAGTAAATCTACTCTTATAGTTCTCACCACTGTTGACACAGCTGGGACACTGATGTGGAAGCTTCTTTGAAGAACCGGTCAAGAAGTGCTGTGCTGCTAACAATAAGGGCGACTATACTTACGCAGCGTCTGACATCCAAGATATTCATCATGTATAAATGCTTCGATAAAGGCCTGTTGCTTTGCTGGCTGCAGATCACTTAGCTGAAGCAGCTATAAGATGATGGAAAGCCAGATCAAAACAAAACAAGGGAAGAAACCCGTTGCTTCTTTAAAACAAGACTGCAAAGATAAAGTGTATCTTTCATACTATCTGTTTCCTGTATATTCAAGTCCCCGAGAACCCAGCAATGCTGTTAGCATCAAACCCTGTTCAATTTAGGGATCAAGCTGACAGCTGAGCTTCTCACTCCTGTTTCCACCTTGCCAACAGGGGGAATTTGCAGAAAGAAAAAAAACAATGCATCCCATTTACAACAGTTCAACCACTCTGCTGCTCCCACTCCCGAGGTTAAACATATTATTACCTCTGTGGGCTCTTTGTTTGATCTGATTCAAGACAGGCTGTGAGCTACACTGACGCCGACTGTGTTAGATTATCATGAAAACACTGAATCTGGGTTCTGATATAGTCACTCCTCTGACCAGCAAGCGGCTAAGACTCTCGCACTTTAGTTCCACTTTTCTTAGTGCTGCTGAGATTTTGGCAGTCCCTGAGGGTTTCAATGTTAATATTCAGAGTGAAATGGGGGAGGAAATTTCACATTCAAGCCCTCAATCGCTGCCACACGCCTGGTATGGTAATTAGCCTACTTAATTAATCTCAGCAGAGTGCCTAGCACAAGGGCAGGTTCTAATTTGACTATATCAAAGACGAAGGTAACTGCTTCAACTCTGAAATCATGACACGGTACTTTGGATGCATTTTCCACAGTTTGCTATTATATCACAGGGCCAAGAGGGCCCAATAATAGCTACTGGTTCTTCTGGTATAAACATCCCCACATCCGAATAATGAAGTTCCTCCACGTGTTCTCAATTACAGCATTAGAAAGACGGCCATTTTGAAGTGAAACTAATGAGCTGCGGGTTGTGAGTCGAGGCTGGAATTTTAAAGTGGAGGTAGAGGTGCTGGAAGGCTGATTTGTCAGTGCTGCTCAGATCCCACACTCCTCCTTTCCCTCCGTCTTTGCCCCCACCCTTGAGACAACGTCCAGCTATGCATTTGAGACAAAACCACAGTGTGTGTGAAGTTTCTGGGAAGGACAGGCTTCGTGTCAGTGTGATTGAGAAGAGTAAACAGTCGCAGGTACAGAGCTAGCACAGGGAGGGGTGGAAAAGTGTGAGGAAGCGAGATGAGAAGGGAAAGGGAAGGAAAAGCTAACAAGCACATCATGACTAATAAACATAGGACTTTATTCTAATGAATAATTGCATTACTTCTGCTCCCTTCCTAATAAAGATGTAGCTGACTGATTCACGTTGCATACAAAGCCAAAAACAACACACATTTCTCACATGTAGCAGGGTTTTCTCTGGCTTTAAGGTGCAGGAATTTTTACAAGCATATTCACACAGGAATAGATTCAAAACAGATTTGCCACAAAGCATCAACACACAAGATCAGCGGTTTGACATGCTTGCTAGTAGCTTCATCGAGGATTTAAGAGAAATGTTTAGCTCATGAAAAAAAAATAATAGCACGCGGCTTGGTAATAAAACGCATAAATTAGATTTGTCAAATGTGTACCATGTGCGGACCGTCTCGTTTCCAACAGTAAATCCCTGTCAACCTAACCTGTGTGCTTCAGTGGCATTCCTTGATATCAAAACACAGCTGCGATGGGGCATAGTGTGACATATCAGTTTACTAAAAGCAGATCGGCTGCGAGTGCTCCCCGAAGCTGGCTACGGGCGCACACTAGTGCCAAGAAACCCCTGCGATTACTCGAGTTGAATGAAGGTGGGAGAGGATGCCGGTTGGTCTCAAGTGAAACCTGCAGTGCAAGGGGGTTTGAGGAGGGAGGATGGTGGAGCATCTAAACATGTAAGTGGGTGAAAGACTTCTGGTGGTTGCTAGCTGTGTGTGCAACAGCACGAGCTTCATCAGAGCCCTGCCGCCCCCAGCAGCAGGTGTTCCGGCTTAGGTGAGAGATCTTTCTGACACCTGTAATGAGTGACAAGACCCACATGTCCAGCGACACAGAAGG
>VUQG01019279.1:90966-114853 GCA_015106755.1 Etia nguti | reverse complement strand
ATGATGTCATTAAAAAAAAAAAAAATTTGTAATAAAAAAAAAAAAAAATAAAAAAAAAAAAAAAAAAAAAAAAAAAAAAAAAAAAAGAAAAAAAAAAAAGAAAAAAAGAATAAAAAAAAAAAAAAAAACTGGCAAGAAATACTTACCCACAACTGAGGCACAGGCTGGAGCAGGTGAAGTATTCATCAGGAAAGAAGCAACTGTGTGCGACCAGCTCACCTGCTATTTCCCCACTGAAGCGCTCACTCAGTGCCTGCAGGGAAATTAAACATCAGCAGATATTAATACATAAACTGCTGTCATACCAATTCAAAAATGCATTACTATGTGATTGTTTAACTTCCTTGTAGTGTCTTTCAACATTCAACCAGTCAGAAACAAGCAGACTTCTAAATGCAGCCCTACCTGCAGGGCTTTGAAGATGACCACAGGCGTGCGTGGAGAACGGGTGGCGTTGTTATCCAGGAGCTGCTCCAGTTTATTTTGCAGGCCGCGAAAGTCAGTAGGGGGACTGAGAGTCTGCGTACCCCAGTAGTGGAGAGAACTAAAGGCCTCTGGAAAGCGTGAAAGCTTCCTGAAGCGCTCCAACAGCAGCCGATCTACTGACTCGGATGACTTCTCTACAACAGGACAAAAATAGAATGGTTATTACCATTAACTAAAATATACTGCAGATAAACCTTTAGCATTTATCTACAGTTCTTAAAATAGTGTGCTTGAAAGAATGCATGTGACATGTGAGGGGAAATGGACAATATTTTCCTCTATAAGAAATACAAACTTTCATTCCAAAAAACAGCGTGTGGGTAATAAACCAAAGAGCAAAAACATGAAGTTTGTTGTTCCACACTTTGAGGGTTCTTCCGGATTTTAACCCACAACTTGAAAATGATGCAAATTAAATGATTTATCTCCTTATAAATACCACTTAGTGTCCACAGTTGTTCCATTTTTGTGTGAAATTTCGCCAGGTAATACACCACAGTGATCAAAGGGTCTTCTTATTTCTGTCAGCTTTGTTTCCATTACATTCACACACAAGAAGATGATTTATGTACCTGTGCATTTTGGAATTTTTGTGTTCCTGGTGTTGTATGTTTATTTTCCTTACAGTGATGCATGACTACTGTATATTCAGAGTGTCACAGTGAAGATTTATTTTTAAAGGTTTAAGTTATTACATTGCACCCTTTAACAGGTGGAGGTGTTTTACCTGAACCCAGTAACTTAGTGTGGACTGTTTCATGGAAGATGACTACAGCGGGGCCCAGGGTGGACAGTGGGACGTCCAGGCCACAGCGTGCCGTCGTTGCCTTCAGTTCCTTGGTGAAATGCTTCAAATATGCGTCCGAAGCATCTCCGAGGAACTTGAAGAGGTCATCATGGAGACGGTCAGCATGGGTGCGGTAGATGATGAGGTCAGAGATGGCGAGCACTTTGAGTAAGAGACGTGTTCTCTGGCCTTGTTTGGAACTGTTCCCAAGCAGCCCCTCTGTATCAATGACCACTAATTTATGGATGGGATCAAATGCCGCCCACACACCCACTGTGCATGACTCTTGTGCGGGAGAAGTCTTGAACACCTCTCTGCCCATGAAGAACGTGTGGTTTAAGGTGTGAGATTTGCCCTCTCCCGTGTTACCAAAGATGGACACCACCTTCAGCAGCTGGTCGGGCGAGCAGCTGAGGCTCTTCATGAAGGAGGCTTCATCTTTTATCTTAGGACAAACGACAAGTGTAAAAACTTTAAAGCATAAACAAAGAAAATGGAATATGGTCCTATTTAATGCCCACTTGCACAGCTTACCTGCATTTCCTCATTCTCATCAACCAGAAGAAAGCTCGATACCTTCTCCAGAAGTTTAGCCTTCTGTGATTTGTTCTCATCGGCTATACAGACAGCAGGCTGGGCAGATGTTTGGACAGAGTTGCCTTCTGCAGGTTTGGGTGGTGGAGGATAATGTGTAAGCTGGTGTTTCTTCTTGTTGCCTCCACTGTGGGTACGTTTCTGACAGTCCTGACACAGGTTAACTTTGCAGTTCTGGCAACGGACCACAGACCGATGGCGCGTGCCACTATCCCCACTACCTCCTTTACAGTTGTCACAGTATGGGACATGTCCAGGACCTAGCTGGACCCGCTCGTGGTTCTTTAGCCGGTCATGACTATGGAGGTCGAGCTCACAGCGAACACACTGCAGGCTTTTGCAATCAACACACTCAAATGCTGCCTCCTCAGAGCCACCACAGGTATAACTCTCCTGACATATCAGACTAGTATTGACTCCCTTTTCTGAAGATGAGCCATACCCATTCATTGTTTCTTAAGGAGTGAGCTTAAATACAGACTGGCGCTAATTGGAACAGCTTTGACAACAGCACCAGCTACTTCCAATAGCAGTTAACGAAAAATGCACAGTGCAGTAATACTGAAAACTGAAATGCCCAAATACAATAAAATAAACTTAAGACAGCTGCATGATAACAGGGCTGCTAATACACTGACTTAATACAAAGTTTCAACACTGATGTAACTGATCAAATTAGTTTTAGCGGTATGAAATTCAGACACTTAAACGGGTTGATCTAATGCCATTTAGTGCACCTAACAAAGGCAGTGAAATAAAAACCGTCGTCTTCTTCAGTAACGTTTAATATCCTTTCACTGAGTTAGCGTGTTCATGCATTAAAGTTAGCATTTAGCAGCAGTATTACCTAAAATATATCTAAGGCAAGAAAGAAACTGTTAGGTAACACATAAGTGTGTACATGTAACCAGTACCTAACGAGACAAAGAACCCTCCTTGGGAAAAAAAAATACCAAAACAAAAATGAGCAAATGTTAATGCTAACAACAGGCTAACTAGCAAGCTGACCCTCTGTGGGTCTATAGCTTGCAAATTCAGTAAATTACTTGGCAACCAAATATGAACAGTTAGCTTAGAGCTAGCTACTTTAGCCGGACAATTTCAACTTTTTTGCCCCACCTCAAACAAAAGCTGCAATTAGCGAGCCAGCAAACCACCACAGCTCACAGCCGTCCAAGCAAGCAGCTAGCCTCCAGTCTGTCAACTAAACAGCAACAACATATCAACAAACAACAGCTAGTCGATGTCAAAAGCTCGAATATCTGCGGGCTCTTTCACTAAACACCGGGAGGGAAATCGGCGCGATTCGGTTTTAAAAGTCTTTAGAAGAGTTACTGTATTTAAATTCTTCCAAGCAGTGTCATTGTTTTGTTCTTCAGCCCCCCTCCCTGACAGATTGCTCTAGCTACGTTATTTTGTTGCCAGGTCAGATCAGCTGATCAGATTATTTTCAGTCACAGGGTCAGAGCAGGGTGAGGCCAGGTTGCATCACGGGAAACGTAGTTCTTACTAATAGTTTGCTCTGTTTACATTCTGTGCAACTCTTAAAAACTCACATATTAAAACGTTTCTTTTTGTATAATATAATATAATATAATATAATATAATATAATATAATATAATATAATATAATATAATATATCATTTTTCAAGAACAAAGGTGACGTGCAGAGCTATAGTAACTACAGACACAACCAACAAACTACAACCATAAGATATGGGAGCTGCTGAAAAAAGGTCAAGAAGAGAGAAGAGGAGCAGTATGACTTTGTGCCAAAAAAGAACACCACAGATGTGATGTTTGCTTTGAGAGTGCTGATGGAGGATTATAGGGAAGGTGGAAAGAAAATGTATTGTGTCTTTGTGGATCTAGAGAAAGCTGATAGGCAGGCACCAAAAGAGGAACTGTGGTACTACATGACGAAGTCAGGAGTGGCAGAGAAGTATGTGAGGGTTGTGCAGGCACATGACAAGGACAGGAAGAGAGTGGTGAGGTGTGCAGTAGGAGTGACAGATGGCTTCAAGGTGGGGATGGGATCGGCTCTGAGCCCCTTCTTGTTTGCAGTGGAGACGGACAGCCTGACAGATGAGGTCAAGCAGGAGTCCGCGTGAACTGTAACATTTGGAAATAACACTGGGATCTGCAGTGCAATAGATGATATCTACTGGATATAAATATGATCATATAGACCAGGTGTGTCAAACATAAGGCCTGGAGGCCAGAATCAGCCCAACGAAAACTCCAATCTGGCCCGAAAAGTTATATTTCTGTAATCTTACAATTTAAGTCCAAAAAGTCATGCTGACAGATTTCGCTAATTAACTACAGCATTTTTTTTATCAAGTAGAAAAACTGAAACATACTCTTGAAATTGCACTTCTTTTTATTATATTCACATATTGCAGGGATTAAAAGTGCAGTTACATTTCTGTACATTGAAAGAACAGCCAGATGGTCCATCGCATGTGAGATCAAAGTGGGCCGTGTGTGCCCGTGATGTAAATTGAGTTTGCCATTCCTGATACTGACAATATAAAAGAACAAGACTATTTAGGATAATGTTCTTTTTAGCACAACATTGTGAAAAGCTCTAAATATCTCACTTCCTTTTAATTAATATCTAATCCAAATCTAGCTGTTGCTTCTAGTTTGCCAAACCTTATCCTTAACCTAATCACTGAAATTAAAACTCCATCACCAATCATCGCCATAGCTAGGAAAAGTGGATGGGTGTTTTAAAAGTAGGTTTTGGAAACATGTCCCATCATCAGGCTTCCAAGCAGAGGACGGATTTAATGGCTTTTAACTTGTAAAGTAGCACTTCAAAGCAGCAGCAGGGGACCATTTGTCCTAAATGCCAGTCTGCGCTTTCCCTCCGTTTTTTCACTGACAGTAACTTCTAAAGGCAAATCCTTAAATTTGATGTTGTCTTTCTGAAAGAAAGCAAATCACAACCACTGCATTTCTTTATGCATTTATTACAAAACTTACCTAGCACACAGAAATATAAACAATAACAGCAACAAACAAAACATGAAGCAAGAAATGCAAAGGTATAAAGAGAGGAAGTGTAGCTGGCTGAAGTCGCCGTATTGCGGACATCGATTGTCACATTTCACACAAGGATGTGGATTTTGAGATCAGTTCTTTAAATCCACAGCCCACATTTTGTAGACAGACACTTTGGTAAAAAAAATCTAAAATCATGGTTTGTTACGGTCGAGTGAGGAAACCCGCTCTGGACTTTGAATTTCAGATGAATCTAAAAATTACATTCATGAATCTAAAGTTTTTCCATCCACCGTCATAAAGGGACTTTAAACTGTTAAGCAGACTAAGCTTTTTGTATTTAGTGCCACCGTGCTTGTGCTTAATGGCAGCAAATACAGCACAGTCAAACACGTCTTTAAGGTTGTGCTGTGTGAGAGCAGAGCACTCCACGTAGTCGTGAGCTCTGATCCTGCTTGCGAGCCGTCTGGCCTTGTTAAAGAGCACCGGTCTGGTGCCCTGCTGGTTCAGATGAATAAGGACGTCCACACTGTGGCGAAGGTCTGACTGAGTTCCAACCAGAAAGATGGGGGAGATTGGGTTGGCGGCTCGAATCTGTGGGATCCATTTGGAGGTGATATTGTCAAATGAGATGGGGTTGACGAGGCTGAAGCAGAGGATGAAGACGTCCACATGGGCATAGCACAGAGAGCGCAGATGGCCAAACATCTCCTGATAGATCAAACACTGAGAGATGAGAAGCAATAGACCCACTTGTTTGTTTAGAAAAAAAACAAACATGTGATATGTGATAATTACCTGTCCAGCAGTATCAATCAGCTTAATGCCGGTTGCGATTCCATTCACATGAACCAGTCCTGGAAGTTAGGTAGAGACAATCAGGTTTTATTGCTGGGTGAAATATCTGACCTTTAAATAAAAGAACTCCTTCACTTACCTGTGAAAACATCAAATGCAGTTTGCCTGTACTCAGTGTTGTATCCATTGAAGATGTAACTGATAACCATGCTGGTCTTCCCCACTACTCCATCACCAACCAGCATGCAGCTCAATTCTTCTCTCATTCTGTTTGCGTTATCAGATCTGTGACAGGCCTGCGCCATCTTCCCTTACATTATCACTGCACTGTCTTAGAATCCCAGCAGTCTATGCAGGAGTGCAACACTACTGCAAAACATGTCTTCTCCCACCACGGGGCCTGTTAGTGGCAATAAAGGGAGAAGACCACCTCGATTTGAAAGAACAAAGGCGCCCAATCAGATGAGTGACCTCTTCTCAACACTTTGACTGTTTCCGTTTGATGCAGATTTACATAGTCACTCCCACCAAACACTCGATTTAAGGTCACTTAACTGGACGTTAAAAACGGCATAAGAGGATATAATTAATTTTATTTCGCAAAGTGCTTGTTTGTAAATGTGTAAACTTAACACAAACAAATATGTAAAAAGACTTTAAAAACTCTATAAATGCCCAGTTTTGAACTACGTGAACAGCTGTAGTAATAATAACCCCGATATTATCGCGAGACTAGATTTACAAACTCTTAAAATCTCTGCTGCATTAAATTAGTGCTGTAATGCCGTCGTAGGCCACTAGAGGGAAGTGTTGCTCCAGCATGCAGCGGGTACTTCACGGTGCTTCACTCAGGTGCAGGTTCTTTACCTGGTGCAACGAACTAGAAAAGCTAATTATCCAGACTGATTCACAACTTTCAAATAATCATTTTTGAGTTTTTATAGTGACAGAAAATAAGCTAACGGGTTTTTTCTTTCTTTTAACATTTCTTTAATCAGTACGCAGTGAAATATTCAGCATCCAGAAGCTCCAGAAACCACTCCTCAGCCCGGCTTGCCACTTTTTGTTTGTTTTCATTGGGTATATAAATTACATTTCAAGACCAGTTTTACTCTGCCACGTAAAGAGCAAAGAGCAGAGCTGAAGGGAAGTAGTGGAGGTCATTGTTTGTCATCAAGTCCAGTTCATAGTAGTGACGTCAAGTCCCATCTGTCTTTTTTTTTCAGGGTGACTGGGTTCATAAATACACAAACACACACCTACACACCCACACCCACACACACACACACACACACACACAAATCCCAAACATATTTTTTTAATCTCATATTTACATTTCCTTTACATTTCCTCTGTTACAAACACACTCATACAGACTGCATCTGCAATTCAGCCACTGAAACTCAGCATATTACTCTGCTGGTAATCATTGTACCTTAAAGAAGCTCACACTGACAATTCTTTGATCACATGCTGGCGGTTAGCCTTAGTTCAGAGGAGACTGTTTAATTGTCATATACCACATATACATGAAGTCTGTAGTTGCTCTCAATTCCCATCATGCATTTGTTTTGTGTTTCTAGGCAGAAATACCAAATGCATTAAAGAATTATTTAATGCATTTTAAAACTGCTGTTATGGAAGTTTTGACCAAATAAAAAAATTAATAAATTAATAAAACTTTGGCTTGGAAAACCTCTCCTGCACAACTGATTTATAATTGGTTTATAATGCAGCTGGAGTCATTTTCTTATGATCCAGCGTCTAGATTACATTACGCCACATTTTTAAGGCCGGTCTCTGACTTTGCAAAGAAACCATTATGGTAATATTAGTAATGTCTACAAAAATAATTGGATATTATCTTACTGTACTTTTCCTTAGTTGAACTTGCTATTGCAGTTATGTTGTGTTGCAACATTTGGACTGAGCCTTGGGCTTTTTTCCCTCACAAACAATCCAAATTTTGCACTCCAACATATCACAGCTGTACTGCAGAAGCGGCGTAACATATTTTCGAGCCCGGGAAACGTTTGGGGGTTGAAACTGCAGCTTTAAACAAAGTGTTGCTCCTTATCTGTCTGAACCTGCAGGAAACTCTGCGAGCATTGTGTTGTAAGGTCTCTGCTTCCTGTTTGCCGTTGTTTCTCACTTACTCTTTCTCTTCTCCCTTTCTCTCCCCCCTTTTCCCACCACCTGCGGTGCGAGTGATAGAGTTTATTCCCCGTGGTAGGAGGACAACATCTGGTCCCCACCCCACCTCCTCTCCATACACATCATTCTGCCGGCTCAACTCCCATGCCACACCTTTGACAGCTGTGAGTCACAATGTGCTGTTCCTTAATCCAAGGTAAATGTCAAATGCAGGAAATCGTCTTTAAATACCCTTGCATCCAAAGATTGTTTTTCTGTAACTTTTTTTTTATCATCTCAGATCTGTCACAGAGTTTTTCCAAATAGCAGCAAATGTCTGTGAAAGGTTTGCATCACCCCTAACTTGTGCAGCAGATGTCAGCAGAGTGTTAGTGGCTCAGTGTCCTGGGATGCATACGTTGCTATAAACATGTTTAGTCTATGCATTCCCACGGTCTATTTTTGTATAACTAGACATGCAGAAATGAATACCGACATAGATTTATTTAGGTAATCTGCTTAGGAAGAGACTCTCCGTGTGTGCAGCTTAGGAGAGCCCTCTGGCATGCATAGAGCTCACTTCAAATTCCACACCTTCAATATGTAGTGATAAATCTTGTCAGTGTGCTCTGACCGCAGTCTATTTATTTAAAGGCATAGTCTGAGATCAGCACAAATGCATCCGTCTCTACCCAAACTATTAGTCCAGTATTTTAAAAATAAACTCAACATCTGCCTGCACTTCCTGTCTCATATCAAATCTGACAACAATAGAGAATCTCTGCCAGATAGGTGTTAAAAGATTATGCTGCCCCCTAAGCCGGAGCTCAGCATGGCACTCTCAGGCCACAAAACAAGTGGCTGACGCCGACAAGGAGTGATAAACAAGCCATTTGCATAACATTTCCTGTATATCGCTAGATGAGGATTAGAGCAGGAGGGGTGCATCCATCACACTCCACCCCACATAATAGGAACAGTTTACGTTATATGTCATTAAACTTACGTTGTTCTAGTATAAACCACTGTTCTCTGAAAAGTCATGTTACAAACACTAACAAAAAAGTGCTTCATGTGTTCTGTCTTCTCCGTGCGGCCCTCAGTAACATGCTCACTCCCTAAACTCCACTCTGAATCTATGAGAAAACCTGATCTAGCAGCTGTACTAAATAGTGTAATAAATGCTAACACCCAAAGCAGATATCCCAGACAATCACAAAAACTAACATGCCTAGTTAAGGAGGTACATTTTTTACATAATTCACCAGATTGTTTCAGCATATTAGTATAAAAAAAACACAACATCGAGGTCTTTGTCCAGAAGAGTGAAGTTTAAACACACACATACCAGCCCAAGGAAGTGAAAGGAAGACTTTGTTGTTGACACCATCTCAAAACTTTCCACTTTTTATTGGTGCTGGACAAAAATGACTAAGGAAGTCTGTGCCAGGCACTGTACACATAGTAGGAGTGATCCTCCAGTTTATAAATGAGTTTCAGAGCTAGACTTGTTGTTAATAGTGCAGGGATAGTAGGGAGCTGGGTTAGCTGTGATGATACCTCTTCAGTTTATTTGCAGCCATCTTCTCAGTGAATCTCAAATTCTAGCACCTTATGCTCAACGCACAAAGTGGTTCATGTTGAGATTTGTATGGATTTCGTCTGTTCTACACATGACCTTTGTTTGTATTCTTGTCTTGTTGCCAGTTATCGAGATGCACTGTGGTATCAGTGCATTTTCAGTTAATCTGGATTGACATTTTAGCCATTTGGATCTGAGCCAGCTTATGGTAAGTCATCCTGCCCCAGTTTTTAAGTAAAGCTTAAGGATTTTGGGGGCTTTTGTTAGCCAGCAAGAATCAAATTAAATTAAATAAATTGCAATTTATTTACCTTTGCTCCATTAAATCCTAGCTGGGGTCCAGAAGCAGCAGACTAATCCCACTTTACCCTCCAGAGAGCATCGTAAGGGGTCTGTCCTCTGCCCTTAGTGAAAAAAAGAGCTGCTCTCCCACAAAACTGTTCCAAAACGAAAACGAATTTTTATTTGTCTGCACCATGGGAATGTGGATTATTAACACACATTTAAAAGCCCTGAAAAATGTTTTCTAAACGACATGTTGATGAATTTCTGTAGATATCGATTGATCTTCTTTCTGAGAATGGTGGGACTTTACATGAGTCACAACTGAGCAATATTAAAACTGTGAGAAGATTTTGTTGTGTGAATTAAAAATAAGATTTACATCACTCTACGAAGGATGAATAATAGCTTTCTTTTGGGTTGATTCACATACATTTACTAATCAGTATTTATGAATGTTATATCTATATTTGCAGAGAAACATTTAGTTTAAACTACCTCATGGCAGTTAGCATTTTAGATATGAATAAAAAATTAGCGAACAACATGTAATAAAACTTGCAGGTTGACTACATTTGCAGAAACCCGCAATAATTAAAGTACGTTCATATGCTAGTGCGAACATTTGCAGAAGTTCGGTTAGTTTGTTTTGGCATTTTGTAGTTATCTTTACCTGCGAACAAAATGTTTTCTGGCAGACACTCTCAGACACTTGTTAGGGAAAGTTTCCAGCTGCTACACAATGCAAATACAAAACCAGCTGCTGGACATTCTCATGTATTTTTTATGGTTACGTCACATAGCTGACAGCTTTAATCAGGAATGTTGACTGCTCTCATTTATAGAAATGGAAAACCTGAACCTTTTAGTTTCCAGGTGAGTCAGCTATGACGACATCTCAGTCTTAGGTTTGCCATAATATTCAGGAACCCTGTTGCCAGAAACACAAAACACGAAATACATTTTTTTTCACAAAGGCCTGCAAATCATAAGAATTCATTTATGAAATTGATAACAACATCAACAGAGGTTTCACCCTTTGGCCTTTGGAAGCATCTGTGCTTTCTCCTTATTTTAGTTTCAACTGGCTCTGCATCAATCCACACAGCATATGTTCTCCCAAGGCCTGATTACAATCTCTTCAAACAGGAAGCTCTCCTGCAACTGGCTGACTAACATGAGAACATGAACTTTCCAAATGGACGCAACGTCACAAACAAACACAGAGTATCATTTGTGGATTTCACGTCTAAGATTACACACTTAAATATCATGTGAAATATCAAAGCAAAGCGAGCGAAATGCTCGCACTAGCATATAAATTGCACAGTTGGCTTTTATTAAACAGCGTTAAATAAGTCCCTTATAAATCCATGAGTACCTAACTCCTAGAGTTCTGCCCCAGCCCCCCTGCAACCCTGAATGGATTTACCGAAAGATAATGGGTGGATGGCTGGTTGGGTTTAAAGATAGTATTCCCTCTGGAAAACTCCAGAACAGCGTTTTTGGTTAAGCACAGCCTTTCAGATTAAGGACAGAGTTACAGTGACCCTGCAGCTGCTTGATTATTAACTGCTGTCCTGTAAAATGGCACTGATATGGAACCTCTGTGAGTGTGTGGGAAACAGAGCAGCCTTTCCTGTTCTTTGAGAGAAAACACTCAAGAGAAAAATGGCCGGAAACCTCCAGGGCCTTTTGATTCACTCTGAGAAATCAAGTCAAGTTACCTGAGAGCTTGGAGACCTCATAGTGTCTGAAATGAGCCAGTAGATGAACATATTTTTGATAGTTTGGGATTTTAATTTTTTTTTTTTTTTTTTTTTTTTTTTTTTTTTTTTTTTTTTTTTTTGTAGCATAAAGGAACTATATGTTGAAATTCATGTTGTGGTGAAATGATAATGAAATGATCTGGAATTTCCTCACAGCTGTCATAAATCACAGTGCATACTTTTTTCACAGCAGACCGGTCGGACAGGAAAGCACTCGATGAAAAGCAGGTGCATTCTACCTAGCTTCCCTAAAACAAATGCAACTGTATTGTCTGAGCTGGTTGACCTAAATCAAACTGAGTCTGCATTTTGCAAGACTTCTTGCTTAGTTGCAACACATCAGTAATTCCACCAGTGTTTTCACCACAGTCACAAGTCCAAAGTTTCTGGGGAAAACGCTCCGATTGAAAGTGTCATCTAAAGTGTGAAGTCGGTCACTCACACCCTCGTCATGCTGGACTGTTTTCATACAGTTCAAAGATAAATATCATGACGTTGCTGTTCAAATACAACGTGTATCTGCCAGCAGCTTGTGCATCAGACTGTGATGGCAACTGAAAACAAAGATACCTCCACCAGATATTCTGCTTACAAAGCAACTGCGCTCTCAAACACTGCACTATGTGTCCCTGTGGCGAGCCACGCCAGAACTGGTTTGAGCTATTTCAGGTGCCAAGGATGGACTCAGCAGAGACGTCAAAAAAAATATGTTGACAAAGGTGGAGTCCCGTGGTATCATTTCTGCCCCCCCTGATTTTCATAACTTAAGCGATATTTGATTAAAGTGGCAACTCTGTGTGACTGAGATGCAGTGTGTGTGGTTTTCAGGAAACTAACGAGATCATCCGGATAAGAAGACTGACAGATCTGGGTCAACTTCACTTTTTGGTTTTTTGTTTGTTTGTTTGTTTTGCTTTCCAGTGCTACGATGCAGCGACGAGATGCCAAACCTGGTACAAAATGTTCCAACCAAAAAATTCCGATGACTCAAGTGCTGTTTATGTAGTATTTGCCTGTCAGTGTACACCCTATAATTAATTTGTTCCTTCAAAACCAATTCTGTCCCGTGTCTTCGCTGCCAAGTACCAATCTCCACCGATACTCTTTGTTTGGTGTGATGCGTTTCAGGGACATGGACTACATGGGCTGACTGAAGCTGTCCTGAGCATCTGCCAGTTCATAAAGACTGTTTTATTTGGAGTAAGAGCTCAATCAAGCCACATTAGAGCACTGATGATTTACAGCTACCTCCAGCAGCTCTCATTATAGCTACAACAATAAAGATAAGACAATCAATAACTGCTCCCTACCACACTATTTGCCAAAGAGTAGAGGAAATATGAGAAGCTGTATTCACTGTGTCACTCAGAACAGTCAGTGCAAACATCTGTGACATTTCTTTCTTTTTAATTTCCTCAGTAGTTACTCAAGAACAGCCGTGCTTGTGTGTGTTCATTGCTTGTTATTAGGATGGCAAATAGACTGGCCCTGCTACCAGTGGCATCCCGATTCATGATTATACATCCCACAAAGCAGCGTAGAGTAATTTTAACAGTTATTGTGGTGTTTTGGATTTAAACTCAGATTGAGTAGATTTAGAAACTCTCACCTCAGTGCATGACGACCCTCGGCCAGACCCGTGAAACAGCGGTGAGTTTGGGTGTTAATGAGATTAGGGAAATTAAATTAAGTGGTGCAAAAGTGACGTTCCTCAGTGATCCAGGCAGCAGGTCCCTGGCTGCAACTTTAATTTTGTCAAGCCTGGTTCAGGTCCCAACTCCTGCTCCGTACAGATTGAATTAAGAGATCCATCGGGCGAGAGTCATGTTCTGTTTGGACGAGAAAAAACACTTTTCACGCAAACTGCTAGTGTTAATGAATGAGTTGTGTTGGTTGTCGCACAATGATGGATGAATACCAACTGTGATCTTTTTCTTCTGCCACATGTAACCAGATCAGACGCAGCTCAGGCCCAAACCAGAAGCCAGATTCGCCCTTTTGATCTGAGTAACCTGAAAGCTTTATATTTCGTATAATGCACTTATTACGTGAAATATGAGCTTCTGTGTCTATTACACGATTGAAAGAAGTCATGTGGGGATTTTTTTTTGCCAAATCACAATCACATTATTTGTGTCTTATTAATGGATGGTCTTCCTCTTGTGATGAAGTGGGCTTCCCAATCAAAAAAACCCTCAGGTCCACCCACAGAGGGGTGAGGTGACTCTCAGCAGACAGAGCTGACCATCCAGTGTAAGAGCGCAAGGGCTCTAAAGTGGATGGACTCCATTAGTGGCCTAATCGCTTTCTCTTTAACATATTTCCAAGATGACCATCAGCCATTGACTGACCAAACCAAGGTCAAGAGTCGGAGTTCAGATTGAGTACACATTAGCATGCAGGTGGAGGCTCCAAAGCCAAGAAACAATGTTTTTAGGGATGTGACAACTGTTCTGTGTAGTGGTAGATAGACCAAATTGAACATGCTGAGCGCATGAACTCAGTCTCTTTGTGTTATTGTGACCGTTCTTTATGATTGGGGCCTCTTTTTTAACAACATAATTTCATAAAATTGTGGTTCACAATGCACATAAAGCACAAAACATGCACTTTACTTTTTTCATTTTTTACTAAATTAAAAAAACCCTTCATAGATTCAATCCTGCAGGCTTTAATAGCAATGCAATTAAGAGTATAAAAAGAATGGAAAATGTCAGACATATGGAGATGTTTGCACATATGTTGGTGAACAATTACCTCCTAAGAATATTGATCTCAGGTCTCACATTTCCTCTACACTTTGCCAAACAGTGGTATGGTAAAGAGGTTTTATTGACTGACTTATCTTTATTGTTATAGCCACAGTGAGCGGTAAATCATAACGCTCTCATGCGGTCATCTGCTTTGAATGCTATCAGTCCCTTAAATGTTATCTGTTACCAGTTTTCGTAGCTCCCATAATTATACTTTAGATTGAGCACACAGCGTGTGATTGCCGATGACTTCGTGTGCCTCAGGCTGTCTTGAGTTTGTGTAATTAAATACATGGAAAATCTCATCAGGTGGTGTACAGCCCAGCATTAGACCAAAGCTCGTAATAGACACGCACCCCAGATGCATGTCAGTGTCATTCTTTCCTTAGCCTAAGTGTGAAAACAACACACCTACAACATACTACAATAACTACTTTTCCCAAGTAGTTTAATGCTTAAACCTAACCAAGCACAAAAATGAATAAAAACTCAAGAATGAAAGAACTTTACTTTTATGATGAAGGCCTGCTGTGCCAGCTGGGGAAGGAGGGCACCCAACAGGTATTAATGTCTTCAAATCCTAACATGCCAAAAAGTAGAAGTCGAACCTTGTTTATATGTTGCAGAAAAGACTGGAAAAAGAATAAAATCTCATCAAAAAAAGAAGAAATTGAATGCCGTGCAAACAGAAACTATCGATTCAATTAGCGTCTCTTGTTTCTTTAGTGAACTCATGAATAGTAAAAATGAAAAGCATGTTGGGTGCGGATTGAAGGGCAACGAGTACTCCATATTTTCTGAGTCATCAGGGTCATCGGACATTTTTGTCGGGAACAGCTTGTACCAGGACTGCAGGTTTCTGTGCACCACATGTCACCACATGTGCTGTAGAAAACTACTAACAAACTCATTGCTTTGTCTCTTTTATCTGGATGATCTCATTAGTTTTAATGAAAACGCCACATCTCAGACAACACTGATAGCTTGCTTTACTTTACTGTTTTTCCGCAAACAGTTGAAGTCACAGCCATCGCCTTCATATAACAGTTTTACAGTTTTTTTTCCTCCACACTGGTCACAGGGTTATTATTCAGTATTATTAACAGTATCTTATTGGGCCACTGTATGGTCAACCCAATATCACGGCTTATCATTTGGGTGATGCTCTTTCAGGTGTTATCACTGTACCTTGGACAGTGGTTTGTACCTTACAGAGACCAGCGCTGAATCTCGGAGAAGAATTTTGTTCTTTAATGTAAAGTTGGAAAAATTAACCATATTAACAACAATACAAGGTGAATACTAGGCACAGGGGTACTCACTTATTTATAATATTTTCCTCATTATACATTTATAAACTTGTCCATACACCAGATATAGGTGGAGTACATATGTACAGCACTTTTTGAGTCTTACTGACTCAAAGCGTTTATCCATCTCACATTTACACCTACAGCCAATTAACTTGGGCTGACCAAAGAAACAGACCAAGCACAGTGAGAATAAATGGCACACAAAGATTTGGACCCAGAACTTCATCCTGTGTGACTCTGCTAACATCGGCCAATTATAAGACAGATACAGAATCAGATTTGTCAGAATAGACTAAATGGTTTTATTCATATTAATGAATCAATTAGTAAAACCTTAAAGTCGAAGGCTTATTCATTATCATCATTTATACCTAATCTCCTTTTGTATAGGACTAAATACTGACTATCTGCTGACATTACACCTTAGAAGTCTTGAACAAACTGTAAAAATATGCAGCCTTTACTGCTTTGCTATGTACCTTTTTTGGCACTTGGAAAACATACTTTACGGTTCAGTAATTCGTCCGAGGGAGAGCTTGCACTTGTATTGACAGAAATGGACTTTCACTGTAACCTTTATCTTTGAGAACAGAGTTATGTAATGAGTTCTAAAGCTCTTTCTACCTGAGAGGATATTCTATCTGTGTCTATTTTATATGTTCTGCGTATGTGAGCTCTCTTAGCTGTTTTCATGGCTCTAAACCTTTGACCTAGTTTTGGGCTGAGTTCTAGGAAAGCAGAGCAGTACCACAGAACTGTGGCTTGTTTATCCACGGAAGAAGGAGCCCAGACAGGGAAAGAAACCCTATCTACACCCCACCTCCCTGCAGAGCCCCTACGCTCCCTCTATACTGTAAGACTTGGCATTCTTCCATGGTGTGGGTCCTCTATAACAGCTTATGTGCACTCTGGTAAACAGATTATTCCCAACACCAACACCACTGAACATTGCACCATGTTATCAGTATTTTGCTATTTTTTAGCATCAGTTTTCTTTACAACGATTAAAAGACTTTATGAGGTTTTCCAAAATGAGATGCTAATGCATTTTGTGTGTTTGAGGAATGCCTTGCATTACAAAAATGACTCTTTAAAGCTGGACCAACCACTGTGCTTGGCACAGTTTAAGAGATATAAAACTAGAAGTGGAAAAAAAAAATTTTTTAAAGCCTTTTGTAAGTCACAAGAACCTGCGAACCTGAGAACCTTTGAAGTTTTTAGATTAAATGCATACATCCAATGTAATATAAATTCACAAAAGAGTGTCTTAAAGATTCTTGGCCCATGCTTTTAACAGCTCTCTGAGGAAAAGTCGGCAATTTCACAATGCCAGAGGCGACATTCTTTGGTGATATGATGTGGGAATATGAATCAGGAGCGTCTGTATGCATAAAGCATCCACACACAAAATATAAGAGATGTATATGAGACTTGATAAATGGGGAAGGGAATCCCGAACACAATTTTCTCATACAGATTTGTATGTTTTTCTTCAAAAACTTTATTTAAAAAAAATGTGCATTAGCATTGCATAATATTAACAAGGTTACAGTATCATAGCATATTAAAAGAAGGTCAGACCTTCTCTGTGGATAGTGTGGAATCTTAAAAACATGACGTGTTAATTTTTGTGTGCAATGTGAAATACAATGAAAATCGCCTGCATATTAAAGTGTCTGTGATCGCAATTGAAAAATGTGAGATGAGAATGTCATAGAGTGCAGAGTGACATGAGATAGTTTTATCCCTTTTAGTTGAAACCAAATAAAGTATTTCCTTTTTAAGCACCATTTACCCTTGAAATATTTACCAAGACTTCATTTCTTTTTCCACTAAAATGAAAATTATTTTCATACAAAGTAGAGTTCACTTTGTGTGCACGTGTGTGTGTGTGCAGTTTTCTATATAACTTCTAGCAGCGGGGATTTCCTGTCGTTGGATTTGAGCTCTCTGCAGTTGCTGAAAATGTTCAAAACAGCTGTCTCAATAGAGAAAAGGTGCTCATCCTCCACCTCCGGACAGTGGTGCCTCATAAATTCTGCAAGGCGCACCAGGTACTCAATGTTGTGGCCGGTGTTGCCTCTGCAGATGGCAATCTGGGCGGCAATCTCCATGTCCGAGGCCGGCCCGAGGTAGATGGGGTTGTCAGGTGTGGCGATGTAAACGAGGGACAACACTGAACCGTGACCCTCTTTAGGGATGAATTCCACCATCTCTGTTATGTATCCGCCCAGGACAACCTCTCTCTTATTTAAATACTGAAGAGATGCTTCGACCTGGCACTCAGTCACTTCATAGGCCACGCCCCATGTGCAAGCCTGCAGAATACAAACAGGTGGAGGTTGACACACTAGTTTGCAACACTTGGTCTAGATTCAAAGCAAAAGCAATGCGTGTTTTGACACTAAGCCAGGCAGGTTTAAACTTGACTTTGTGAACATATACAGTGGGAAAAAACTAAAAATAAAACTACAGTGTTTTGGTTTGTCAAACAACATTGATTGAGCCTTTAGGATGTTATTTAAAGTCCCTTTTTTGCTTGACCCAATGCCAGAATTTAATAGAAATTAGAACATTAAATTGTAGTAGAAACAGTAGACAACCAATAAATAATGGGTTTAACATTTTTCCCTGTGTATCATGCCACAGTTACAGTTTATTGCAACACATCACACAAAAACCCATAATCAGAAAGGTGGAAAGTTTAAAACAGCAAAGTGGTTCTTTAGGGTGATTGGCCAGTTAACTAATAACTAAGCCAGAGCAGAGTTATTACTTATTATTTGTTTTTATTTGTCATGTGTATTGCAATACATCTGAGAAGACCAGTGACTCACAGTCAGACATTCCAGTCTGAGAAAACACCAGAGCCTCTTCGGGCTTGTTGTGCTGGCATTAAAAGAAAAAAGAAAAAAAAAATCCTGATATTTTTAACTTCACACATTTGATTTTAGTTCCTTCTGAAGTCTTTTTCCAAACCTAGTTTTAGTTTTAGTTTTTAGCTATAATAATCTTTGGCAGGATTATTAGAAACTATGAATCCACTGACACATTCAATATTTAAGTGGCTCACTCACCTCCTCATCTGCTATTAGTGTGACAACTCTGGCTGGCTGTAAAGAGCAAGGACACCGACAGTGAGAACTCAACATCCAACAAGAAAATGCGTCATACTTCACAACAACATACCATAAATCTAAAAATGCACGAGCGAACTCCTGAAACGATCAGAATCAGCAGGAAATACTTGTGTTCCAGGTGTGGCTGCAAATCTCACCTTTTCCTTGTCCCCTCGATGAAAGTCATCTCCGTGCCAGAACCGTCTCTTGTATCCTCTTATGTACCCTATTTTTCTTCCCTTGTATTCAAAATCGGGTTTCCACACTAGGGAGCCATAGCCAAATATCCACAGGCTGCTCTTTTCCTTTATAATGTCCTGAGGTTTCATTGTAGGCACTTAACTTCGTTCGGGAAAAGAAAAAACAAAAACAAAAAAACAAGTCCACAAGTAGCTGCTCGATGTTATTTTTCAGTCTTCTACGACCTTATAGAGTCTCATACGTCGGGCTGCTCCTATATATAGATATATACATAAATAAAGTGCTGAAAGGAGGAACCATCTTCCACGTCACAATGAAGCGAGGCATCAGTAATTAGTCAGTGTCATCAAAATGTGCAAATACTGTCCATTCCTCCTAGGTATGTCGACGTGCACACACGTGTATTTGTTGATCAAAGTACGTCAGAGAGACACGACCTTGGCCAATTAAATATAAGGGGCGGGGCTCTTTTGTGGCGACGCCTCCCCTAAGTTTTGAGTCACTGCGTATGAAAGCACACAGGCACCCTGTGCCGGAAAATAGGAAGAATAAGCAGATATACTTAAACGAAAAAACTGAAGAAACGGTCTTTGTTTCTAACATTTTAATCTGTACGAGCACTTTCAATATACAGCATAGGGTCAAACTCAAAGTGCAGAGGTAATCACATTACCTATAAATAGCCGGGACTGTTATATCTGTGCTCTCTTAAGCTCATTAGATGTCTGTGTTCTCTATAGACGAGCCTATCACCGCAGTGGCTGACAACTGACATCAGTTTGTCCTCTGCAAGTCGGCAAAGATGATATTTGATGGGTTAAGAAAGGAGAGAACTACTTTCTTGTTACTCCACATAAAAACTACTGCCACCAGGTGGTTGTGAAAGACATGGGTCTTTACTTGAGAGAAACATCACCCTGGTGCTTTGATATTGGCTGTAGGCTGGGTTAAGTAAGTAAAGTGTTAGATCTCCAAAGAGACGGTGCAATTTTCAGGTTTCTGCTGGCTCGTTATTAGCCCCTGTGTGCATCATGGAGCCTTGGCTGTTGGCTGTGGGGCCCTCTGTTTGCTGTGATCATGCTCCATTAGTTCGAGGACATATAGATTTTCTCAGCGCACTAGTTTTGCTGTGTTCCTCACACCTTTCACCTTTCAGTCAGCCACAAGAATAGATTATTGATCATCACAGACGCCGATATCAAGAGATGCAGCAGCAGCTCCAAGATCCATTTAAGCAGAAAAGACAACAAGGACTCTTTATTAAAACATACAGACTTTTAAATATATATATATATCTTTTTGTTTGAGTATTTTCTTACATTTCCTGCCAATTACAATGCTGCCCACTGAATGATTGCTACCACAATGATTTCACATCACGCAGACACAGATCTCATCGACATAGTATCATCAGAAGAAGCTACCAGGCCAAATATTACTGCATCTATAGACAATGAAGTCACTTTCACACCAGCCAACACAAATAAAGCTTCTAGATGATTCCAACATTTAATTTAGGATCTCTATTCGACCAGATGGACACTCAACCGACGAAGACCGACAAACAAACAGTGTACCAGATATGTAGTTCTTGTTTCTTTTCATAGCAAAAATAATAACAATTAAAAAAAAAACACAAAAAAAACACTTTAAAAATATATTCACCTTTGCGAGGCATCAACTTAAAAACAGATGCACAAGTCATACTTCTAATCTCAACATATAAATATACACTATATACAAAATAATCTTATAAAACATAGAAAGAGAAAAATCAGTGCTTCATATACTTAAATTACTAATGAAATACTAATCTTACAAAATAACATTATTGATTCAGTAATTTCCATTGAAGGCGTTCTCGGTACGATAGTCACAACACGTATTTCTTTGTCTTTATTTAAGGGGGATTTTGCATAAAGTAAAACAAGGCCTTATCATGAGTTTTCCCTGCACGGCGATTTAGCATGTTGCATCATTTGATCTTTCACTGTTACCTCAATGGGGTTGTGCAAAGAAATCAAGAGAAGCAGGGCACAATAATTCCCTTCAAAAAGGGGGTATAAGGCTTTGTGATCAAGGCTGAATACATTCTTTATAAAACGGATTGAATTTTCAAACGATAACCCTAAACATCTCTCAGAAATGAACCGTTTTCAGTAGTTTTCTTTTTTCTTCAGTCCCTTTTTCTTTTCTTATTTAGCACAATGCTGGTTTTTGTTTGCATAGCGCGTCGCAGGTCAGATGACATGGAAAAAAAGCTGGCTCCATCCACATTCCCGTTGGCGGTGAGCTGATTTGTTTGATTGCCGATTACTGCAATAAGATGGAAAGCGTCCATCGGGATAGCCCACATCTTCCAATCAGCATGCAGGCACACGCATCTTGGCCCGTTGCCCTCGGAGGAACTTGAACAGAGCGGACGAGGCTGCGAGAGCAAGCCTGATTTGCTCATTATTTCCCTCTTTAAAAAAAAAAAAAAAAAAAATCCCAGTCTTTACATTCGCACATAGATTAGTAGCTTTACTTCTATTGCATTCAGAGAGCACACAAGCTCTATCCAGTTATCAAGTTTTCAAGAGCAGCAACTTGCGTTTAAATAAATCCCAGTCTCTCCACACTTGTAAACAGTCCACAAGAAATCCAATGTTGATGATGAATAATATATTCCATTTATTATACCTGAAAGAGACAGAGTCCAAACATTTAGTGACAATCACAGCAACACGTGCAAGATCTAAATGACCAGTTATTAAAGGGCTGGAACAAGTAAATGGATTTACCTCAGTTGCAATGATGCACTCATTTTTCTCTTCTGCTATTACAAAGACAGACTGGTACATTGAATCTCTAGAAGAACTTATTGTAGATATTCTACACTCTGGTCTCTCACTGTAAAGACACAACATGTCAGGCTCATGGCACAAAAACAGTGGATTGTGGTATAACTCAACATATGCATCTCTTCTCATCCACCTACCTGTACATTCTACCTAAATGTTTCATGTCTTCTATTGACTTTTCACAGTTTTCATCTTTGTCCACAAGGGACAGTTCATCCTTGTACCTCGCGGAGGGTTTATAGTCCAGGTGGTAGTGGTTGATGTATTTGTGATTAGACTTTACCCTGGGACAGTCCACCTCCAATTCAAACTTTTTATTGGTGTTCTTGAGCTCTAGAGTAGAGATGAGGTTCTCCTTCTGAAGGTCAACCTTGGAGAGGTTGTTCATGGTGTCCGAGTCCTGCTCTTCATCCTTCTGCTTCTTGATGTGTCGCATCACCGCCGCTGCCATGCACAAAAGCACCAGAACTGCCACTATGCCCACACCCAAAATGATGGCTACCAACTTTTGCTTGTCACTGGACTCCCAGCTTATTGTGGGGCTGGGGGTGTTGGCTTGATGCTCACTGTTGAACTGGCACTGAGAGCCACTGTAATGGGCGGGGCAGATGCAGGTGGACTGGCCTTTGGCTCCTGTGGTGCAAGTCCCTCCATTGAGGCAGGGTTGAGAAGCACAGTGGTCTGTGGGCTTGTCACAGTGGCGGCCTGTATACCCTAGGGGACAGGTGCAGGTGTAGTCGTTGATGCGGTCTATGCAGGTGGAGCCGTTTGCACACGGGTTTGCGGCGCACTCATTGACGTTGATCTCGCAGCGCAGTCCCGTGAAACCTGAGCGACAGCTGCACACTCGGAGGTTACCGCGGACCACGCAGTGTCCACCTGCGCAAAACACACCATCATTATTGATTGTTGCTGATGTAGAAATACAGCACATACATGCTTTTGCAGTGATGTGCATCTGGTGTCTTACCATTGGTGCATTGCAGTGAGGTACATTTGTCCACTTTCTTCTCACAGTTAAGTCCAGTGTATCCTGGTGGACACTCGCATGTGTAACTACGGCCATTATCCCTCTCTTGGCATTTGCCACCCTGGAAGCATGGTGTGTCTGCACAAGTGAGCACCCTGTGTTCACAGCGTTGTCCTTCGAATCCCTGCGGACACTCACACCTATACCCATCCTCAGAGTCCTGCAGGAGAAAAGATATAAAGTTTATCTAAAAAAACCTCCGTGTCAGATGTTTTTTTATCACATCCTGTTCACGACTGCCCCAACAAACCCCATTATCCTTAGACCAAATTCTATTTACAGTACGTCGTCTGTGAACTGGGTCATCCACTGACTTGACAATCAATAGCATCCTCCTGGACTAGCAGATAGACGGAGGCAAAAACAAAAACAGGAAAGCCTGTGTTGTGGGAAAGGAGAGAGAGAGACTTCCGGACTCACCAGGCAGTGACCTCCGTTGTGGCAGGTCTGCCTGTCACATTCCCTGACCTCCGAGTCGCAGTTAACCCCGGTGAAGCCTGGCAGGCAGGTGCAGGTGTAGCTGCCCTGGCCTGTGTTCAAACACGTGGCCCCGTTTGCGCAGGGTTTATGGTGGGTGCAGTAGTTCAGGTCTGTAAACAAACAGGAGGAAACGTGAATACTGGAACCAAAAGGAGGGATCGTGTCAGAGGAGTAACACATTTTCCGCTTTTTGCATTGTCCTTTGAGAACAAAAACGTCTGGAGTCGCTCTCTAATTCACTCACCTTGGTCACAGAAGATGCCCCCCCAGCCTTCTTTGCAATTGCACTGCCAAGCCTCTTTACAGGTACCGTGTTTACAGGATGGATGGAGTTTACACACATCACAAAAGAGCCCCTGCCAGCCCTCTCTGCATCTGTTCACACAAAACATAATAGCTGGATCACACACAAATCCACTTTCATCTGCTCACTCACATACAAGAGCCACAACAAGTCTGACAAAAGGGGAACCATTAGTGAAAAAAGTTCACTTTGTACTTATTGAATTCTTTATATCTCTTATGAGTAGGGTTGACTTTATATTTACCCTTTTTGTTGGCTAATTCTGGAGGGACAGCAAACCAAAGTGAATACTCACTTGCACTCTCCAGGTAATGTGCAGTTTCCGTTCCTTTCATTGCAGCCTTCAAGACAGATTGCTGAGAGAGAGAGGGGGGGGGGGGGGGGGGGGGGGGGGTGGTTTGGT
>VUQG01019279.1:58425-71653 GCA_015106755.1 Etia nguti | reverse complement strand
AAAAGATGGGCAGCTGGTCTCCTGTCCTCTTGTAATCAGGCATGAGGACAAAACATACTTACTAATAGTTAGCAAGCAAATATGCCACGACAGTTTAAGTCAATGAGATTGGGACAGAATGATAGAAGCCTCAGTGTTTTGTTGCTGCATGCACCAACCATCAACCTCTCTATCCACCCTTTCAGGCACAGGTTACAGGAATGCTGAAGTTTTTCATCCGCGCTCTGGCAGACATTATTGCTATGACTTCTTTGAGTGGTTTCTCAATTGGGTCTGTTTGACAGAGCACCACAGGGGGCCAAACAAATACACATTAATCTACACTTTGTATGAATATTCAGATACAGCTGTCTGTGACACAGAGATAGCAGCTGGTGTGCTTGGGCCCCACAGATATCCCAGTGCCATGCCTGGATAGAAGCCGTGGCATCTGGGCCAAAATGGGCCCAGCCAGCTCTGGCAAACCAGGCCCAGAATCTGCCCAAATCCCAGCAGCGGGACAGGTTTAATACACAAGGGTGGTCAAAGTCTATGAAGGCCTTTAACAGCATGAAGGAGATACACGAAGACACTTTCAGTACGTCACTATTTTGCGATGAATCTCTGTCAAATGGCTATTAACTCACTGTCTTACGTCAGGAAGGATAAAGATAAATATTTCTCCATCATCCTCTCAGGCTTGGACTTGTGTAAATCTGTGAAACTGACATTACTGATGAGCGTTTCCAATGTTAGTGGAGCTAAAGGCAAGGTGTTAAAACAGCTCCCACAGCTTTATGTATCACATTAAATGTACTACCTTGTTTTGTTTTGTTTTTTTCTTTGAGCACATCTTGACAAAGGAGACTAAATCGAATTTATCTTAGGTGAATCATACGGGCATTTACTTTACGTCAACCTCTTCTTTGGGTAAATCAAAGCAACAGCAGGCTGGTTTTCGAACCAACAGCTGTTTAAAACACACAACGATCACGTTTTTCATTACAGCCAAATGTCATAACCAGCTTAGGGTGGCATTTACGTTTTCCCTGATGACATGAACACAACTTGCCCTTTTTCATTAACCGGCTTAATCTCACACTAATCCAATGATATTGCCATAATAAGTAAAACAAGTATGGCAAGCTGCTTGGAAGACAAAGCCCCGCAATGGTGACGGCGTTGGTGTGCCTGGCGTTGGCACCTCCCTTACTGTGTGCTGGCTGGCCATGACAACACAACGCCACAGTGCTAGGCTGTCAGCATGCCAGGCCCCGAGAGCAGCTGCCAGGCCAAACCCATCGAGCACCAATTCAGCCAGCCACAGGGAGTCCTCCCTTCCCCTCCCCTCCACAGTTTCTTCTTTCTCCAGGCCCTTCCCATAGCTACAATCACCCCGTCATCTGTGTGCACACACCCACATTACACAATGCAGGTTTTAATTATGACAAACTTGCCAACAGCTAATAGCTCATCTTTTGAATCAAAGACTTTCTTACATAAAGGGGGTGGCCAATATTTTAATAACTCCACCTTGAAAACACTTTTGTTTTTTTATCATGAGCTTTCCTCTCAAAGCCAGCAACACAGGAAAAGAAAAGACCCATCGCAGCTATTATTTATTTCTAAATGTTTCCATAATCGCTATAATTTATTACTCAACATGATATAAAAACAGCAAAGCTGCTCAGCATCAGAGGCTCAGGCAGGGGGGTCATTTGCATGCTTGTCTTTGACACATGTCCACGTTCATTGCACAAATCATTAACATCCCGCTCGTTTTGTCATTATCTCCTGCGAGCGAAGGTGCACCGACGGAGCCCCAGGGACTGCAGCCAGGCCAGTTACTCTGTGGTCGGTTAAGCGACGGCCAAAATGCGGAAACATTCAGCTGGTCTTCTGATGTGATGGAGAGCTTCTGTAGTTAAATCCTGCTGTGTCCTGGGCCCTTTGGGCTGATTGTGGTTGGAAGCCTTTTTCTACAGAGAATGAATGGAATACTTTGGGTAAGAAAAAAAACTGAAAGTACAAGAATTAATCTAGCCAATTCCATCATATTTCATCCAAAATAAAGAGCTAAATTTGCACCAAAGTTAATAGAATTCATCCTCTCGCTGTCTAGATGAAGCGTTGTTATGTCATAGCTGCCCCATGCACTGTCTACTGAAATATTTTAGACTTGACCAAAGTTGTGGACTGATTCAAGTGTTGTTTCCAGCCAAATGAAGGCTGACATTCCTAAATCCTGGCCTTTATCATCTGCTCCGTCACCTGTCACTCATCTCCTGTCTGTGCACGCCTAACCCAGCTGAAGGTCACAATATGGCTGATTCCTTCAGAGGGGCCCTCCCAGGTCCTGATGCTCCACGCCGCCTGAGTAAACATGGTGCAGCAGTTCATAAAGATGCGTATTGTGTGCCTGCATCTGTGTATGTGTGCGTTTGAATGAATGTGTGCTTATTGAAGGGGGTCTTCCTGAGCAAAGCTTCCTGACTGCGGGGATACGTGCATGCCACTAGTGAGGCCGGCTGAAATATTGATGCTGTGTTTTGTTCTCATTTTCGCCTGTACTCGAGAGGCCATCTGGATAGGTCGGCCTTTCTCACGTTAAATATTAATTGTCCCGTTGAATATGACCTGGGGAGAGTAAAGGAGGGTTGCCTGTAACGTGAGAAAAAGAAAGGGAGAGGAGGGGGGCTGTAGGGGGTGGGGGAGCGGAGCACGATTCAATAGGTTTTTCCTAACAGATGGAAGACTGGCTGCAGGGATGCGGTTAGTGGCACAGTGAAACCTGATATCTGACTGTATGCCTCCCTGCCTATAAATACAAAGGGATTACATGTGGTTACATTAATAATGAAAATCATATTATTCTGTTGACACGTGTCTACACAACCTGTCGTGGCGCAGTCAGAACTGCTAAATGCTGCTCATCAGTCTGGTTCTTTGCACCGCAACTACTCAGGAAAGACCAGCTGATTGTGTTGTTTCAACAAGCCAATCAAACAAGTCCCTTCTGGCCAAGTCTGCCACCCCAGGCTAAACAAAGTCTCAGAGGAAAGCATCTCAGTAGCAGGATTAAGCCAAGAGGAAAAATTTAAAAAGCTCACAAACAGTCTGATTATTGATGAGCCACTGGTCCAAACACTGATTAGCTTTCCTTCTTTTTCAGCGCTGAGCTATATCTGCCATGATCTGAGTGAGCACTTAGTCAGCAAACATGATGATCAATTTTAATGACGTGTTACAACAGCAAAGGTTTTCATTAAACTCTCTCTTCATTTTTAATAATTAACAAGGGCCTATTAATTATGAACAAATCCTCGAGCCTAACCCCGATCAGGAGGAGGGAAGGTTCTGTCTAGGTCGTGTCATTTTCACAGTTGTAAGCTGGTGGGGTGGGAAGGAGGACAAACACCTTTGTTTCTGGTACTCTCACAACAGCGCCTGAAGCTCTGGTGATCAATAATGCAGCTCGGCACGTGTCTGGGTGGCTTCCTCGCCGTCTTTGAATAATGTATGCAGTTTGTAAAAGTGTGACTTTTAAAGTGCTCATCATTGTTCAGTGAGTGACCCATTTCCATTACACCTTCAGGCCTCGTGGCTCGTACTGCTCAGTCAAAACAATAAATGGTCTTGCACGGTTGAGACCTCCATTTTCGGATGCTAAATCAACACAGCTGGACATCCTAAAGTTTGTGTTTATGTCTGTGCGCTACCTTTCCGACTTTTAGTCTAAAATTAGCTCGCCCGCATCCTGCTGTGATGCTGAAGGTGCAGTCATCTTTCCTCTCCGAAGGACATAACACTGTCTGAAGTTTGTGGGTGGAGGGGAGGGGAGGCCGAGGGGGAAGGAGGAAACGGTGACTACCGTGTGACAAGCGCGCAGTTCCTTCCTCAGAGGCCTGAGAAACAGGAAGTGCTGCACATAAGGCATTATTGTGACGGAGAGGAAATGCAAGGTCCTCTAAAATAAGAGCTCCAATCTGGTGGTCAATGACAGGAGCCTGTCCTCCATGCCCCCTCGGAGACCCGTATCACCCCCCTTAACAAACTACAACCCCTCCACAACTTCACTGCTGATTGACGCAGATAAATATAGAGGGGAGCAAGCTCCAGTCACATTATGTGGAATGAATCCTCTCTCGCTGTGGGATGGGATTTAAGAGTAGCAGCTCAAAGATAACATCACACAAATCGGTATTAAGATGATGCGATAACCCTTTTGTTCCTTGCTGAAACTTCGCGTACACAGACTGAGTAACAGGAGCGTTTCGGAGGGCTGAAAGAGGCATATGGGTACGATCCACCCCGCTTGTGCTCAGCAAAAGCTGAGGTGGTGCTGGTTGCTAAGAGAGAAGCAGGGCTTTGTGTCAGGCTGCCTCCCAGTTAATTAAAATCCTACATTATCTGTTTCATGCTTTCAATTAGAAAGCTTTGGAAAGGGCCCAAGCCTCTGCATGTAGATAACCATAGCAATAAGATGTGATTAATACCGGGGGGGCATTTGCTCTGCAGAAATGTCCTGCTGTTGTGTCCAAGGCTTGTTTTGATCTCTGGCAAAAAATGGCTGTGCAAAATCTGCAAGGCATGTCAAGCAGCAAATTAACTGGATAACATCATCTTTTTTGTCCCTGTTATTACAAAATATGGCAGGTGCTGACCACCTGTGATCAAGTACATCTAAAACAGCAGCAACAACTGAAGCTACAGAGAATCTGTATCCCTCTGTGTTCCCTCTGAACCAAGTCTAATGTTTTTTCCCCCTTTTATTATCATCAGTAATCAAAAGAAGTGTCAGCCAGCAATGTTTTTGCTCAATTAACAGCAGATCCATCAGTGCCTGTTTCTGCATTTCACAATCAATTAACTGCAACACACGCTGTACAGGCAATCAATCACGCTAAGTTTAGCACATTAATGAGGTTGTGGAGTAGTCTGGGTGTACTTGGTGTTCCACCAGCCAAACCCATCATTTCTTGTCACTTTGACATATTGTGACATACTATCAGAGCATAATGTGTGCGATAAAAAATAATCAAGACTTGGAATTTTGCTTACTTATCCAAAAATCTCAGCTGAAAGTTTATTTTTAATTTGATCGTGTGGGTAAGAATGCAGTCAACTACCACTTAAAACACAAGATGAAACATTTAGCGGTAATATACAATAAGAAATCCTGTATATTTTTATTTTTCAAGTAACATAAATGACAAATGTCAAACAAACCTTTGCAAAACAAAACACACACACAAAAAAAAGAACATTTACTGCCACCTACTGGTCATGCTAAGGAATCATAAGGTGTAAAAGAGCAAACATTTTTAACTTTTCGGTAAAGGGTTTGTGAGGCTTTAATATCGGCTCAGTGAAGATGAGATGGGCTGGGGACTTGATGTAAATTCTTCTCCACTCAAACCACAAACATCTTTAGGTGGGTTACCTTCATTGAGGCCAGGCTCTGGCATTTTATCCTGGAAAGGAGTCGCTTTCACACTACACTGATGTTTGAAGTCCCCAGCACTCTCAATGGGGATCTGACTGGGTGGTAAGTGGAGAAGGAAGCCTCTTCCTCTTCCTATGAAAGGGAAAGCGGCGTTGGATGGATGCTCTTTCCCAAAGAGCTTTCCTCTTCCCATCGCATCCATTCGTACTTCTGTGTCCCCTCTGCCCATACCTGCTGACAGAGAACTGTTGATGGACTTTGTTTTGGTGAAGTCTGAGACTGTGGCAGGAGCAGGATCCTGAGCATCCACAGCAGGCCCACTGGTGACCCTCAAAGGGCTAGTTGCAGACTGGTTAACAATAAGCTCCTTTGGTGATGGTGAAGGAGGTTCTACACTTGCAGGTTCAGACACATACGGATAGCTTTTACTTTGGTCTTCCTCTGCAGCAGGTGAGGCCTGGGATGAAGACCGAGGTTTTGGGCTAAAGCGAGCCAGCAGACCCTGCTCTGTGAGTGGATAGTGACCGGAAGCCCACTCGTGCCTCTCGCGATGCATTACCTCCAGCTGCCTCAGGTCTCTGGGCAACTCCAACACACTTTCCTGTGGATACGAACAGTTGATTGGGACGGTTACTGCTAACCTTTAAGCTTCTGCAAACCTCACACGTCAACAGATCAATTCAATACTGATGTGCCTACAACAAATTGAAGAGAGCATTTGGATCACTCCTGTTCATCAAAGAAACACAAAGCAGTTTAAATCTGTGCAATGCTTGAGTAAAGAAAATGCCAGCTTTAAGACCTTTACAGACACACAATTAGCCCGCTGTGATCTGTGGATGTTGTATTTCAATCTGAAATGCTGCAACAGATTAGGGCAGCAAAATGTTTATTTCTGGCATGTATTCATTTATTTTTAACTTTTTCACATAATGTTATATTAGCTGTTTAAAGCCGTTTCGCAAGCAAAGCAGGGTACTGTAAGAACAATTGAATGAAAAGTGTGGACTTACCCATAACTGGTAAGGACAACCTTACCACGCTGGTGTACAGTAACATTTATTTAATGCTGCACAAGTCTGCGTGAGTGCAGATCATTAACATGTAGACACAACCAAAAATAAGACTGCATTTATCTCATGTGCTTTTGGGAAATGCACAGTTTAAAAATCCTCTGAGAACTGCAATTACATCGTATGGACCCCGTTTCTTACCTCATCTATCATGTCTTTCCTTATTATTCCCAATCCAGAAGAGAAATCTCTCTCAGATATCTTGTACAAGGGCAGAGTGCAGCATCAACACTTTAAAAGATGGATGTGGGTTCTGTGTTTGAAAAGTCTTCCAGTTGTATAGAACTCTATAGCAAACCAGCCCTCGGATCCTGCTCTGTGAGCTCAGCAAACACTTTACTGATGACTTTATTGGCTCACTCGCTACTTTCAAATCATGCTGAATAAAATATAAAATCCACTTTGTGAATTCTGGCCATCTTAACAGTTAAAAAGGAGGACTGCAAAAGATTCATTGGAGAGTAACTTGTCCACCTGTGATGAGCTGAGCATTATTAAGCCACCGCTATAAATGTAGCCGTATCACAGAAATCACTGAGACATCAAAGTGGCCACGTCCATCTTATACACTTTCTAAGTGACACGCCCATACTCTGTGTTTTACTGATGACAGAGGAAAGAACCAAACATGCAAATGTGCGGTTACATCTCACTATAAATACTGTACATAACACGCATAAATGTCTTTCTGTGTGTTACTGACGTGGGTGTGTGTGAACGAAGCAGTGAAGGACTATAACGTAAACCTGTCCCACGCGTGAGCGACAGAAAGCTGTCACTTTAACAGACTGATGACAGTGTTCACTAAATTCTACGTGTTTGCATCATGTAGACAGACCTTTGACTGGAGCAAAAAACTGAAAAGGATTATTTCTTTGAAGACAGCTAGTTGTTTCTTAATTACCCACCATGCCAACATGCTCCAGCTCATCAGGCTGGTAATGGCTGCTGCTGAGGTAGGAATCAACCAGAGCCATGTAGTCTCTCATGAGCGTGTCCAGCAGGACCAGTCTGAGCGGCTGCAGGTGCATCACTGATAGAGCCATCACCTTCAGCAGGGGTAACGGACAAGGCCGCTTGTGCCACATCTCGCTTTCTTCCTGTAAAAACATAAACTTGTTATAGCACCAAATACCTATACAGCACGAGAAAAAAATACCCTGGATAGGTCTGTAGGCTGTACCTTAGTGAACTGTGACTTCATCTGAAGAGATGAAAGCTGGGAGGGGGGCACCCTCAGATGGAGACTTACCACCTCATGGAAAGTACTGACTCTGTCAGGAAGGAAACCTCCCGTCTCTGAGTAGAAGCACATGACATCTGCCACCTAAAACATTCAAACAGGACAAGAACAAGTGAGCTCAAACAAACAGAGAGAAGAGAGAGACATAAAATGATAAGAACAATATGGATAATCTAGAGAATAATCTAAAGATTAACAATAATGCGAATAAAGCCACTGTGCATACTGTACACGTACCTGAGTGTCAAAGACATTTGCTAGCTTTACTCCAAACTGAGCGATCAGACATCCAGCAATGGCTCTGCAGTCATGAATGACCTATAACAAATGCCAAACCAATATGCTACGGTAATCATAATCATTGCCATAATTTTAAGAGACCTTCTAATGCAGTTATTTGTCACCTTTAAAATGCGTTTGCTCTCCAGGATCATGGCGAGGCCATTCTTAAAAGCCCGGGCTCCAAGTAACAGGACATCAAATAGGTATACTCTGTTTTTAGTGGCAATCTAGATGAATTAGGTTTAAGTTACTTTCCTTTTTCTGTTCTCATGATGGAGAAAGAACAATGGAAAAGGAAAAACTAAAAGACCAACACCAACAGCCTTCTCACCTGCAGCCAACACAGTCGTCCATTCTTAAATACCTCAACTCCTTCAGCTCCCACACCGATCACGTGCTGTTTTTTGATGTGCATTATCTAACACATTTGGATACGGTACATGGGTCAAAGACATCTGAGTCATTTACACACTAGAAAGCAAACATTAAATCAACTTACAGCAGGTCCAAACTTCTCATGAAAATCATCAACGACTACGAAGTTGATGTACTCTTCTTCCTCTTCGTCATCATCTGCAAAAAGAAAAAGAAAAATCCTCTCAAAAGTGAGATGTTCAAAACAAATGTGTAGCTCAGGGTTGTCCAACTCATGTTACCTAGTGGGCCGGACAACCTCCTGTCAATGCAAACGGCACATGTAATCCCTGAGATGACTCGATACAAGCAAAGAAGGGCAATTTCAACACTACGTCAAATTCTTTCTGCATAATAAAGAAATGCTGTAGTAAGGGAAAAGAATCCTCTCAGCACATCTCTTTGTGCTTAAATTGTAAGAAATAAACAACTGTGTTTTTACAATTGTGTAAAATTACAGAAAAAAATGTGGTACCAGATATTACTGTAATTATAAAATTAAAAGTTTTTTATTAATTTACTGAGATTTTTTTTAATTTATTTATTTTTTTACGGTGGGCCCATGGTTAAAAAAAACAAAACAAAGCCAAACAAAACAAAACAAAAAAAGAATTTTCTATAGTTACTAATAATTACTTTGGTGTAGTATAAATGGCCATTAACATACAGGCCTCCTTCATATTTTCCAAAGCTTTCCCAGACCCATTCAGGACCCTGGGCCTTAGGTTTGACACCCCTGGTGTAACTGGTTCATCATAGCTTTAGTGGAATAAATGAACTCACCCAATGTGCCTGTCTTTCTGTATGGCTGAAACTTTTCTACATCCAAGTTTTCCTCAGGTTTGTGGTGGTGAATATTTCTGTGCACAATTTTGTACATTGAAATTTATTACAAGCCAGAGCAAAAGGCATTCTCACCAAAGTGGCACCTTACGTATGTCTTACTTACTCACGGTCACCGTTCCCACCACTGGTAAATTCCACTGTTGAATTAATTATATAAAAAGTCAAGCCAGATATCAGAATGGACAATGAAAAAATACTTTGCAGCTTGGTACAAACCTGTTCAGGTATTAATTTTCGTGACTGAACTCACCATTCAGAATCTCGTGGCCAAGGAACACTTTTGTTCCGGGAAACCTACAGCCATCACTGTTGACAACTGCAACAAACCAGAAACCACAACTATCTTTCCAAGACACTAATACCAAGTCTTTAACAGTTTTACTGTTTTATATTACAGAAAGACTACATAAATAAAGTGCAAAATTAATTAAAAGCGTCTAACCGTCCGCCAAAATCAAAGCTTTGTTGGGGATAATACGTTTCACGACCCCGAAGAACGATGAAGTCTTCAGGGTCAATTTGATTCTCTTTCCCTTGAGGTGAGTCAGTAGTTTTACATCATCCACAACCATTTTAAATCATGTACGAACTGTGTCAAGCGAATAATATAGTGTACTTGTTGACTTGGAGATATCCTTGTTCCTAATCAACGGTTAGCGGCTAGGTTGTTAGCTGCTTGCGATTAGCGCGCTGGCCGGGAATGTTGCGTTCATGAGCCCTTCGTTACTTAAAGATTCGAGCGCCTTGACTCCATAAAAAACATCACCAGATAAAAACAACTAACACAGTTTTTTTCTTTAAAATAACATTTACGGCTATCGGAAACTTTGCGTAAAGCAACAAACCGATGATTTTTTTTTAACTTTTAGTGACCCTCTGTGGGATTAAAAAAATGTTTTGTTTCCCGTGACAAATGAAGGTAACTCCACAAGTCAGTTGTGCGTCGTGCTTACATATTTTCAGCATTTTAAAACAAGGATGACAGAGTATGGAGGTCAACGAGTGCCGAAATTATTATTTATTTATTTTTTATTTTCATTAACTAATTAAAATGGGAAATGATTCATTAATTTAATATATATATAAATGACTACAATTAGATTATAATCATTTAAACCACTTGATAAATTATTTATTACTCTATTTCCATTTTTAATTAATGACCCATTTAATTAATTATTTAACAATTTAGTTGTTAAATTCATTTTTGCGCTTGTCACCCTCCATAGCCACGAGTTGAGCTCAATTTTTGTGAAATGAGAATTTTAAAAAAAACTCAACAAAAACAGTTGCTACAGAGGTTGGTGGTCAGACCCAAGTTCAACAAATCTCACTGCTGAAGGGAATCTGTGATTTGAAGAAAAGAGCTTGTACAGAAAGTACCGTCTTCTCGTGGATGGTGATTGATGTATTTGGTACAAAAGATGCTGAGGCTAATTTCCAGTACCTGCAAAAGGACAGCATCCTCTCAGCTGGACAGCAGATGACTCAATATATCCACCAGGGGGTGTCCACAGCTCAACTATTGAGCTAACGGCTGCTGGTCCAAGGTATTTGACTCTTTTTTTCCTTGAATGTGACACTCTGTGACATCATTTACACCAGTGACCACTGACTACCAGAATAACAACATAGCCTACTTGATGTACTGTGTGAATGTCGGTCTCTTAATTTTTTTAATCATCCAATGCCATTTTTATGTTTCTAAATTTGCACATTCACTTGGAGTGCATGGCAATCAACAGATATACCTACATTTATCACATGTCTGACACCATGCAGCTTATCAAAGAAAAGTACCTGGCATGTGTTTGAAAGTCTACCATTTTCTTTCACATCAGGATCCTTTTTCTGTTTGTTTAAGGTTGGGTGGAGACTCAGAGAGCAGCAGTATTTTCAAGTAATACAAAATTAGTGTGTGTGTGTGTGTTATCTCAAGCAGCACATTTCTACAAGTAGCACTGGGATAAGATAGACAGAGAGAGAGTGAGAAGTTTGCTTCAGAAGTACACTTAGACGCATGGGGCCAAGTTGTAAAGGTATCACCAAGCAGTCCGATAACAGCAGAGACACAAAAAAGGGTGCAGATACACTATCTTATCACAAGCAGCCAGCTGGTCTTTACACATATTCTCATGACTTCACTCTGCCCCATGAGCTCAAACTAAAACATGAAGCCAAGCTGCTGGTCATCTGTAGATGGCATGCATGCAGTCATCTATTCAAAGGGAGGATATTCTGGTGTGCAGGAAGCAGAAAGCCTTTAGACCTGAGTAATCCTGGGTGTGTGAGTGAGAACAATGGACCAGTGTGTTAATTTTCACATTTAAAATAGCCTAACTAACACACACACACACACAAGTACAAATCAACTTTATTAAAAAAAAAAAAAAGATTCTAGATAATTAGATTAAACCTTCACAGTTAAAATGAAAACAGACAAACATGTAATAACTGGATTTCAAAACCTTTTATACTCATATCTGCCATCTGTGGCCAATGGGAGAGGTTCTCTGGGATCATGTGTTTAAATCCGTTGATGTGGAGTTAATAGTCCTTTGATGCCAGTCAAATTCACTCAGTGAAGGGGCATGATTCAAATTGCAAGTGACGCTGATAAACATGAAAAATTCTCTTCTCATGAAACAAGCATTACGGAAGGAAACAATAATCACCCACTAAGATGTTTTTTAACTCCCCCTTTGCAGGTTCAGGCATGCACCTTCCCCTCACAGCCATTCTGACTAAAGGGAACTACAGGGAGTGGAGAAAGTAGGTTTCATGACAGAGATGCCTCAGTTTTTCTTACATCACAGTCTTTATAGATGTGTATTCATTCTTCTTTTATGGTGTTCTTTAGTGTAGCGTTAAAGCTAGACAAAAAATTCAAATGCAAAGCTCCAGAGCTGATTTAGTATGATTTGGATGATCATTTGTTTATCTGTTTATGACAGGGGGGTAGAACTTCAACTCAGGTACGTCCCATTTCTTACTTGAGGAAAAATATCTCAGAAATGTGCTTCAGTTTAAAATTAATGAGACTATTTTCAGTTTAAAATGTTCAGATTTCATATAATCCTGGCCTCTGGAGTAAAATGTGAGTAGCCACAATCCCCCTATCTACGTTTGGATGAAGGTGATAAGACTTCTTAAAGCTCCTGAAAGATCTCAGGAAACATCTTCTTTGGACCACCTACAGGACAATAACACAATCCCTGATTTAAGCTGTAGTGATAATGGAACCTGCAACCTCTGTTATCTGTTAAAGGAAGATCCACCCTTTCCTGTTCTGCAGAATGAACAAACAACATCTTTTAGTAAACCAAAGGAAGAATCACATTAGGCGCAGAGATTATCCAGAATGTACTCATACTAAAGGGATTTTTTTTTTTTTTTAACCTCTGGGTTTATGTGAATATATGTGAATTGTTATGGAATAGCAGGAAAATGTGAAAATTAAAAAAATAAAAATAATATGCGATCAAGTTATAAATCATCATTAGAGTGCCAAAAGAGCGAGATAAAAGGAAAATGTGGTTTTCATTTTCTTGGATGGAATGACTTCACCGACCCCCCCTGCGCCGCTTCCGTGATTAAAATCTTCAACTATAAATCTAGAGCACGACTTTTGACGCAAGTATAATGACTAGTGAAGTGCGGAGTCCACTCCGTGTGAGTGACAAGCCCGACAGCAGCAGCACGGCCGCCCACTCAAAGACAGGCTGGGTGAATCTTAATTGTGTAACGTTCATTGACGAGTCGGCACAATGCTTCTGAGACCGCGGAGGCGCACCGAGCCCAGCAGAGCGATGTAATGCTCCCATCGAGGAGGACACAGATGGACAGCCTAGTTCAACCGCTCGTCGCCCAGTACCTCGCAATGGGATGTCAGTCAAAAGAAAACCAAAACGAAAGTATAACATCAGAGGAAAAGGGCAGAGACGA